>LBFL01132120.1:6702-25200 GCA_000988845.1 Hypochthonius rufulus
GGTTAAGTAACCAATGGTTAAGTAACCAATAGATTCGGCACGACAAACCCATGTAAAGGGACACTTCAATTCCACTTTTTATATCGTTTCGTTATTTTTAGTTTAAGATTAGACTAAAAATAAAAAATTAAGTCGATTCATACTTTAAAATATACATTTACATTGAATTATATAAATAAATGTCTCTCATTTCGAAGTTTATTTTATTTTCCATTCGAAAATTTATTATCGGAAATCACTTTACGTATTAAATGCTTTATTAAAAGTGTCAGAGACATTTAAAACTCAATGTAAATCAATACTTTTATTATCAAATGTCACGCATAACAATAAGATTAATGATTGCGTCATCATTGTCTTTGAAAAATGTACATTTTTCTATTTTAAACACACATTTATTGCATTTATTTACACATTACATAATACAAATTGACATTGTATTTTACCTTTAGAATTACTTCGGAATTTCCATTTAATTTATAGTTCTGTCACAATATTGTGGCGTCGGAACGGATCATCGACGCACGTGATTAACATCATGAGCCACATTTTTGAGACTGTTAAGACTGAGGGCATTGAAATGAACACATTCATTAACACGTATATTTTTTTATTAATTATGGGAAAGTTCTATAACATTCAATCGGTTTTTATCATCAATGATTAAATAATCATAAATTTTTCATAATTTATTGACATTCATTCGAAACAAAAACACTTTTCACAGAGAATTTATTTACTTAAACGTAATTTATTCTCAAAATTAAGCAAATTTTACGTTTTTACTTAAAAAGTTTAGAAAAACTTCAGTAATTTACGTCAATTGAGTTAATTATGATAACAGAATCAAAACAATTTTGATAATTATGTTCATATAAATTTTCAATGGTTTCATGATATTTTATACCATAAATACATTAAATACATGGGAAATGCGGGAATTTGAGAGATCACTCAGTATACTGTGCGATGCAAAAATGGTTTGCGTTTCCCTTTCCTAATCATGAATCATTAATAAATGTCAAAATTCTTTTATTAAATCTCTTATCATTTTTAACAATTCTTATGACACTAAAACGGCGATAACTTTAAAAAATTAAACACATTTGAAGCCCCTGATACAGGGGAACGAAACAAATGTACGCCCATCAAATAACACGCGTTTCGATATTAAATGATTAGTAAAGGGTGATTTATAAAGAGAATTTAATTTTCCAATTTTCGGCGCGATAAGAATTGTATGAATGATAAGAGATTTATAAGAGGATTGATATGTTTTAATGATTTGTGGAGATTATGTCCGGACAGTGAATTGCATGCCTTAACGTTAATATGACAGAGAATTATCTTGAATCACGTCGTGAATCGCTACAATCTTTATGTAGCGGCGCATTTCTCTTATTCCTCTTATTCTTTAGCGATCTATGGTCCCCATATTCTGCGATTCTCTAGAATACTGAAATTGTATTCATGGCACTTTCTGTCCTTGGATCGGTCTCTGCCCTTTCTCGTTGCAGCACTTTTAGCCTTCATCAGAGCTTCACCAAACCTGTAATCACAAACTGTCGTCACGAACTGTATTAAACGAGGCCCTTGAATCATATCCTTTGTTAAGGACATTCGAGTCATTAGTGCAAAATTCTGATGGCGATAGTTGTACATTTGGTTAGAGTGTATATACATATATACACACATACATATATATACATATCCATCGCCACGATCATACTAATAAAGTTTTTTCCTATTTATATGCATATCATTCAATTCGTAATAAGTATATAATACCCAAATGTGCACACCTACAATTGGATAACCATTGAAATGCCATCATAACCATCATAGTCTCTCATTATCGGTCATAAAAGGATAGGATAGGATAGGATTTACTTTTTTCAACAGAGATTCGCAACTCTGATATAAAAAAAAACAAATGAAATTATATAAATGCACAGCACAAGAGAAGGGCAAAGAAAATATGGTTAAACGCATGACATTAATGGCAATGGCAAAACTCCCGCATCGCGATGCACATCGACAGAGCCCTTAAATCGCGAAATAAATGAGACACTCTTTAAAAATATAATTTAAGTAAAAAACAACGTTTTAATAATAATTCGTACTCAGAGCTTACGGCTCTTAAAATAACTAAACACAAAAGTAATAATAATAATACGAGTTTATAAGAGAAGGAAATCAAAAATAAAAATGATAACGATAATTTTATACACATACGGTTATAATCCAATGCAATTGATGACCTCGCATAAGACCAATCAGTGGAACACTCTCATATTATTCATATTCATTATTATTATTTATAAACACTTTATCATTCCTGCCCTTGTGTTGTATGATGGTGGTGTTTACCAATGGTGTAACATTTATAATTTAATTATAATTAACACTAAAAACAATTAATTGAGCCCTTTAGATATAGAAGTGACACTAAATACGGCATACGGCATCACTGCAAAGCCCAATTAATCATTCGCATTAAGAAATTAATTGCGTAATAACATTGCATTCTATAGAGACACTGCCAAATATAGCAAAAGTAATTCTAATTAAATATTAAATCATAAAAATATATAAGAATAAGAATAAATGGACAATGGTAAAGCTGAGATATGCTAAATTAGTGAATAAAAATGTAAAAAATTGGGATGAGATTAATGCTAATGATGACAATGATTGGATGGGCAATGGAAATGCAGGATTAACATTATCGTTAAAAAGATTATGATTGTTCAATAATAATAAATGTATGGCAAAATGGTTAAACATGACAAATGACAATTACTGATTTGTCTGACTGATGAAATGAGGTAACTTTGCATTCGACTATTATATTTTTATGTCATTTTCTTTTATATACCATATATATCATATATAATATATAAATACGTGAAACGACGCTTATTAATTAATTGGTAATAATATATAAAAAATTAGGTGCATATTTTAGTTGCACATCAATTAAACTTTTACACTTTTTGGTAACATTAGCCAATATGTTATGTCGAAATATTTTAAACTCTTTTCAACTGCATGTATATTCATAAGAAACGCTTATGACATGTTTCGTGGAAGTTTCGTATTAATAATAAATTGTGAGCGTATCGATCAATATCAATATCAATATTACAATTATCACTACAAATATATACATTTTAAAACCATTCGCAGCTACAAACACATTTATTGGTCAGCAGTGTCGGTGTGCACTAAACTAAAGTGTCTAAACCTTTTTAAATATATAAAATCGATTAATTAGCGTTTAATTTAAGGGTCAAATGTTAACATTTTATACGAAAGATTTATACTCTTTCATACGAAACTAGTTTCTGGACCATCATTAGTTGACGATGACACATTAGCGATAACTATTTTTATACTCATCATATACATACGATTAGATTATATGCAATTAACTATAAGTACAGTGTGAGGCATATAAAAATAGAAAAATGAAAAACGCCATTGAAATGTGGTCATAGACCACCTTTAGCTGTTGATGAGATTGGCGAGACTCGTGTCACCCCAATCCTCGCCTAATATATCATTGACTTCGGGAGCGTAATCGGGGAATTCGAAGTGCGATCCGGAACTGGAACTCGCCGCGTCCATATTGTCCAAGACAGAGATAGGCGTGAGATTAAACGACCCGAGTTCCTGAGCCCAATTCGATTCGAATTGAAGTACGTCGGTTAAGTCGTCCAAATCCGACAGACTCACTGAGGAGGACGATGGGGACGCCACTGACGAACTCATCGTTGGCGTGTATATCGATGCTGAAGTAGAGAAAGGGCTGTGATTGGCGCTGTGTCCGTTGACAATGGATGCATTAGCAATGGACGTCGTCGGGGTTATCGGAGTCACGTTACCAGTGCCGTCCTCCGTTAATGTCATCTCTTCACCGTCGTCAGATGAATTACTCTTATCAAAGCACATGTCGTCGTAGAACGAGAGATTAGCGCTTTCGGGTGATCCCGGCTCTTCGGACGATCCCGGGGAACACGGGACTTTAGCCGGAGGGGTCAATTGGCTGACTGCGACCGGTACACTCTTACTTTGTCGTATGCTCTCCTTTAGTTTCTTGTCAATGGTCAGCTTAAACTTGAGTCTACTGCTCGAGTTCAATGCTAAACTCAACGCCGGCGCATTACCGCTGCTCACCGATAGACGCGTGTGATTCCTGACACCGCCGAACGTCTTTCCAATTGATGCCGTTGCTTTTGACATGCTTCTGTTGCCATTGCCATTGCCACTTCCATTGCCTGTGGCCAATTGTTTCACTGGTGTCATCGTTGCCGAATTAGGAGTGACAGTAGACGAGGGCATTGTTTTCACCTTTTTTCGTGGCCGATACTTATAATCGGGGTATTGTTGCATGTGCAATATTCTCAACCGTTCGGCCTCCTCAATGTAGGGCTGTCGTTCGTCGTCAGTGAGTGTCTTCCACCGTTTGCCGAGTCTTTTGCTAATTTCGGCATTATGCATATCCGGTTGCTGCTCACAGATCTTCCGTCTCTCGATTTGGGACCACACCATAAACGCGTTCATCGGGCGTTTAATGTGATTCGTCACTTTCTTGCATTGAGTGGCATCAGTGTACGGCGTTCGGGAATTTGAGTCCACTTTAAGTGACCCGAAAAGTGCGTTCGAATCGTGTGACAACATATGTTTGTGGTGCGATACTCCTGTGGAGGGCATTTCGATATTCAAATACTGCCGCCAAAATTTTTGCGCCTCAAAGAGTGTGATAATAAATGATGTTTGTTATATGTACGGTTAATGTACGTTTCGATGCGTATATTATTATGGTCTTAACCAAACTTAGTGATTACCATCAGTGGCAACGCATTTGTTATTCCACGAATGGTTCAATAATCAATTTTTTAATGGCATTACACTCGAGCGATGGTCAAATGAGATGGTCAAATGTGTCGATGAACGGTTGGGGATGACTCGAGTTTCATTAGAAATATCACTTTAATCGATACTTTCACAATATTAGTTAATGTCTCACTTTAGTGTTTATCGTATCAAAATATTGGCATTTTAATACTCAATTATTGCAAATGATTTACTTACAAATAATTTATTTGTTAAACATTCAATGACAGTCCACTTTAATCCGTTGTCACTGGCGATAGACTCTTTTACAGTATAAAAACTTTACATTTATAAATGAATATATTTAAATATAAGAAAACGAATCACACATTAATTGTAATAAATATACATCAGTATTAGAGTCTTCCCTTAAATATGTTATAACATGGGATGGTATTTGTAGTATGGTATTTGTAGTATCGAAAATCAATGTGTGGAGTCACATTCACACAGCGATGAGTCTGAGAGTCGACTGCACTCAATGATCACAGTACAGAGGCAATAAAACGTTCGTCTTTCTCCTAATCTCAATGCAAAGTCATAGGCACGTCTCTCTCCCTGCACTGTGCAGCACCGGGAGAGTCCATTCGAGTCGAGGGGAATCGGTACGTCATAGCTTTGGCTGAACCAATCGCGCAAATATGGTAGAACTGAAGGTGAACGCCCCAAGAGTAGCAGACGCGGTCATTAAAATTTTCAAGGACTACATATAGTTATGTAGATATACATGCATGCTAGATGTACAGCTAGATGTACACATACTTAGATGTACACATACTTGGGGGTCAATAATATTGCGAGAGTTATTAGAGTTATCAATATTATTATTAATTAACCATCATTAAGTACTTGATAAACACCAATGGTTAAGGTTATGGCTATGGTTATGTAACGCATCACACGCGTAACATGCAAATCGAGTCGTATCGAAATACACTAAATTAAAGCTGAAAAATCGCATCTTAAGTTTAATATGATAATCAATGATAATCAATAATAAGAAATGTTTAACATTTAAACGCGTTTTAGTATTTTAGCGTTCTTCGGGAATGTCCATGTATATACAGTAATGCGTTGTGATAGTATTGATGTAATACTAATCAATTGAGCATTGAGCATTGCGGATCTGAGTGTACAGTGTGAGAGTGTGCGAAGCCTCCGAAAGCCTCCGAAATACATTATCAGACGTACTGCAAAGTCATATACGCACTCTTCAGTGTGTACTTATTATTATTATAAATACTGTACTGTACTTTGGTGGGTACAGACGAACCCCCGATACTAAAAATGAAGAACGATCTCTGAGCCGCCGGTGGAGATGACGGAGGGGAGGGAATGAGGGGGATCAGGGGATGAATTGGAGTGCGAAAAGATCGAACCAAAGACCTGAGAACTCTGATAAAAAATTCAATGTATTTGCAGGGACAGGGGCAGGTGACGTGCGGCGGAATAATAAAAATGCACGTGCCAAACGCGTGCGATTTCCCGAGGCAAATATATTTTTTATGCGAGCATTGGCCAGGGACGGTGCAACCATCATGATGGGCAATGGTGTGTGTGTCCCTATTCTGTGCCCTCTAAAGTGGTATTAGTTGTTGGTTGGTATGTTGCGCTGAACATCTGCTCTCACTGATTAGAACCGTTATGAAAATCTACGTGAAAATGTACGTACAGAATATTGGACAAACACAATACGTGCACACATTCGTTACTCTCTGTTAATACGGACGGAGTACCGATTTATATTAAAGACCATTATTCCGCATCCAATGAATGAGCGCCGCATATGAATATAAACAGAGGCATAAAAATTATATAAAAGATTCGGCACATCACGAGATAAATCGGATATTTGCGACTTTCGCTTTTATATGTGCAGTATATGTGCAGTCTTTAAATTAAAAACTATTCATATGCATAAAGAGGGCTCTGAAATTCCACTCTTATTTTGTTTCAATGCTCGGGAAATGCTCGGGAAATATGAGGAAAAATTTGAAAAAATAAAGTACGTACAGACTGTGCTCACATTCAGTGAAAATATTTTAAGAATTTAATTCCGCGATAAATTAGAATTCTAAAGCAATGAGATCAAATGCCAGTATAATACTAATTGTCTTCAGTGTGTATATGGTGTACACTTAAGGGTTAATACCGCATACGATCGGCGCCTTCAGAATTGCATTGTAAAACACGAAAAAAAAGATTAAAAGTATCATGAGATTGATTCTAACATTTGGTAAACCCAAAGAATAATAAGAATAATAAGCAATTAAATGCTACAAAATTAAAGGCATTATTAATGCGTCAGTCAAATCATTAATTTCTTAATTTTGTTAAACAAAACTGTCACATTACCATTAACTGATAATCTGTATATATTTAACGTTAAAAAATAGTTAACTTAAAAAATAGTAATAAATGGTAATGTAAACTCATCCCTCGAAACATATTAGTTTCTGTGAATCTCGACCGTCTGGTTTTGTAAGGGTTTTGTAAGGTTTTGTAAGGTTTTGTAGGGGTTCTGTAGGGGTTCGTTTCTCGATAATTCAGGTTCAGCCCGAACCGAGTTTCAGGGTATAGCAATAAAATGAGTGTATAATCCTTTCGGTCCGCGAAAACAAAAATATAATAAATGCAAAGTCAGAAGGGGATGATGATGAGTCTCTCAATTTAAAAAGAAACAAATATAAGTTCGTACGGCACGATATGCCGTATGTACTCTCTCATACATTGCAATGCCCTTTCCCTTTAGTTAATAGTCTTAAACCAACCGCTTCTTCATGCACATACATAGCACATACATGCACATACGGTATGAGATAAATGAGGGAAAAGTTTGATGATCATAATTACTCGACTCTTATTATAATATAACTAAAAGAGTCAACTCTCACAGAGAAATAATAAAAACAGTGCATTTAAGTTGAAGATTAAGATTCGGCGCATTTAAAAAATTCGTACGTATGTTGAGAGTTGAAATCTCTCAAAATGACTATGATAAAGTTGGTTCAACTTACTACTTATGGAGTTTTATATTTTATATATTTTATATATTTTATATTCAGTTGCCATGGATCAGTGTAATTATTCGAGTGATCGTTGGGCGGATGATACCATTCCCTAAGTTCATAAAGTACCGTTTAGAAATTCTCAGAAACAATACCAAAGATATTATTTATATAATATAATACTATGTAATGCTAAAGGTGATTGTGAAACCGCTAAATTTATTGATATTTATTGTCATGTGTTTTAAGTGCGTATTATTTTATTTCTCATATCAATCGAATGTCAATCTTATAACACTATCGGTCTTAAAATTAGATAATTCTGTACAAATACGTTGTCATAAACATTAAGTTACAAACCGAAAGTCGTGGTAAAGGGACTCATACATGCGTTACAATATATGCCATAGTGTAGCATCATTGATTCGCATTATTGCATTTATATAACCTTTTTCCAGGAAACAGTTCCAA
Organism: Hypochthonius rufulus; assembly: GCA_000988845.1. Lineage (NCBI taxonomy): Eukaryota > Metazoa > Arthropoda > Arachnida > Sarcoptiformes > Hypochthoniidae > Hypochthonius > Hypochthonius rufulus. Next base: position 15,081 of record LBFL01132120.1, read on the forward strand.
AGAAAAAGGTGAACCTAAAGTACAGCGTTCACACACATAAACAATTGCCATTGGCTTTTACTATCAGTTTGAGCATTATTTTATCAGAACTTTATATTGTATTTTATTTTAAAGGTAAACTCTAAATATAAAGTCAGAATTAAGATAATTGCCTTTTGGCGAATTCTTCCAACACTAAGAGGGTTCAATGTGTTGTGTGTGGGCATTGGCTAATTAGAGTATCCCCGAGAAAATAAAGTTCAACTGTCCCTTTCCATTTTAATTGTTCACGTTAATAACCTCCCGTTGGGTGTTTATCGGGTAATTAAACTGTACATTAAGGAACTATATTAATGGCATGTGAGTGTTTTTGCCATATGTTGTACAAAAAATGCAATTATTAATGTTTACGTATTAATGTTTTTATAATTAGTTTAGCCGCAGTTGCAAATTATAATTGTACAAAGATAAACATGATACACAAAATTGCATCATCAGCACCAATATCTATTACCCTCGCGAGAGATGCGATTGAGCATTGGGAGTAGAGATTGGAATGGGGACTGAGGGGAGCAGAGAATGGAAATATATTGATAGGTTATGTCGCGAAGCGTATAATGGCAGCAGAACCGACTAAACTTTATTGTATTCAATATATTGTATATATTGTATTCCATTCCCAACTAACATTTCTCTCACTCTCCTCAGTCTCCTCCAATCACATCACCATAGCAACTGCCGTCGACACGTGCATCTGCCCCGAAGAGTGACTCACAACGTGATGCTGCACATCTCTGTTCCCATCCGATTTCTCCCCTATCATAATCCCCCATTTATATATATATTCAATGTATGAAAGATCATGCATCACTTCATATCAAAGTACAGCAAAAGTTTTGCAGAAAACGCCACTCCGTAACTGCTCCGAACACAAAACTCTTCATTTACATAAAGAAATATATATTATCACTCTCCTCATGTAAAATATATAATGCGCGGACATTTAATAATGTAATGCAAGTTTCAGTGTTTCTGTTTGCACAACACGTTAAAGGGATAAAATGTCTAACTTTTTGGCATATTGTATCAGTTATTATATATATTATCATGGCATATAATAGCATATTTCTTATTCCCCCGCACATTGATTTCATCATATCCTCAGCATCCACTTCTTTCCCCATCCCTGTTTAATAATCTTTCGTCCCCTTTAGCATTACTGCGATAAGTTATACGGGAAATTACTAAAGAAGGGATACGAAATGAGATAAATTCACGAGTTTAACATAATTTTCTGCTCTCGTATTTACATTCATCGAAATTACATATATTTCTGACCGATGATTAAGAATTAAAAAACCATTTCATCTAAACAGTCATTAGAATTTTCCATATTTTATTGCTATAATAATCTGCTTTCAGATTCTTATCTAAATCTTTATCTCGAGTCATGAATGGACAGAGGTTTAAGACCATTATTTATACGAAAAAAATTAAATACTGTTCATGGATGCAAATGCAGGTGCTGAAACAGTGCACGATAATCATGTTTCGCTATTGTGAAATACCGTAATACCATAATACCGTAAAAAGGGAATCAACAAACAGGTCAATCACATTTTAATTTCAACACTTCTAAAATTGTAAGCGTTGTTAATTGATATGATATTTACCATTTAATGCCCATAAATGCCTCTAAAACTATTAATATTATAGAGTTTGTGTTTACATAAATGCATGTTTTGGCAGAGGCAAAAATTTCGATCAAATTTCTTGACTAATTTTATTATCATCACACATCAGTACATTCAACTGAATCGACCGAATGGCGTCAGACTTACTGGTGATAGAGCATTGCAAAAGACGAGTAATTCTTTAGTTTTATTATTATTATTGTTATTATTTGAGGCTATTAAATCAGCACTAATTTAGGACACTGTTGTTAATAACAGGAACAACAACAGTGAGTGAAGACAAAGTTTAGGCCGTTTTGCATTAGTAAAACCTTAAATTGGCACGTCTATTCTGATGAACTTAAATCGCTAAAGAAAATCATCATCAACAGTATAACTAACATCATATTATTGTATTCTAAAGAGGAAAACAGAAATTCTGTCCGCACTTATTTTTCTCTTATCTGCATATACGTATATATTTACATGATTCGTCTTTAGCTGAATGCGCTTACGAAAACAGTCAATTTTAACCCAATGACATTTGGGCTAAAGTTTTAGTTCCCAACTTTCGAGTATCTCATTTTGAGACAATCCTAATGTTGCTATGGCAAAGCTAAACACGACTGAGAGATATATATTGATATATATTTAAAGGAACGTACGGGAGCAATGCTAATGCTATCACAAACTGGGAATAGTACAATAGAATACGTTAATTCACAACACCGTACACTATAAATAGCCATTTTCGCACAAATCAGGCAAACCTATGGCAGAATAGAGTGGGGATGTGCAGAAAAGTCCATGGGAAATGCGAAAACATAACCCAAACACAACGTACACCCAAATACATTCATCTCTTTAGCGATACTTATATTGGGAGGGAATTGGATATGTTTATGTAAAACTGAAATTGGAAAATATGGCACCGAAACTGTTCATTTTCCATCATAAGATCACCATTAATACTCATAACAAAATTGAAGACCTTCAGACTGAAAACAGCGAAAACCAATTTTACACCATTTAATTGCAGTAATTTGCAGTAATGGAAAACACGACTTTAACATCCGCTATGAGTTGTGCTTTTTTAGATCTTTAACATTTAGTATGCCAAAAAATAGGAATTTCAAAGTAACCTGTGATTTTCTTACTCAAACCTCAGGTAAAAGGTAAAGGCAAATATGTGAGTATGAATATATTCCATGTTCAATGGTCGAAGAATGGACAGAAATGAATAGAGGTGAGAGAAACAGAGGGGTATGGCATGGGATGGGGGAGCAAAACAAAAAGCACCACCGACTGAAAAGTAATGGTATAGTATCGTCAATGTATAGTCAAATTTTGCAACTCAATGGTGGGGATTTAAGTTTTAAAGGGAAAATATAATGCATTTGCCAATCGTGAATGGCATTTGGTTTGAGGCAATGAGAAATATTACTTCAAACTATAGGAACATCGCCCATTGGCCATTAATGCAAAAGTACCACAATGACTTTTTGTTGTGTCAGGCTCTGGAACATAACCTAACCTCATATATACGGAGAAAGAATTAACAGGTTGTGTATCGTCGCAGATGCATAACCTCTGCTACTTATGGACATGACCGTACACTATCACCAAATGCAAGAATGGCATATACATGATGGCCATAGTGTGGACATCGGACTCGCTCCAGTGAATTGAATAGAGCCCTGAGAAAGAAGTGGTAACAAATAGAAACCAAAAGGAGAGGAGAAACTCTAAACTAAACAACACACACATACACATACACTAAAATACTCTAAGAAATAAGTGTTTGTCCTTTGGATTCCTCTTTTCGAGATTATTTATGTAATTGTATGGTTCATGATTTCAGAGAAATTCACTTCTCCTTATAACAGAAAATCAATTCTGCCTCAGGCAGTCCCATACTGTTCTTATTCTATCGTCTCATATACAATCAAAAGGTTTAGACTTGAAAATTGCTTTTAAAAAAATAAATAAAATTAAAAATGAATTTTACGGATGCATTTACAATAAATAAGAAATTATAAATAAATAAGTGGTATATTGTGGTGTGAGGTTAAAGTTAATAAAAAAGCGATAATGAATAACTAGAGATTGGCATTAATAAATTAAAAGGTGCCTGAGACATGAACGCATATCTTTATGTGAAAATAGACTGTGATATGACATAGCAAATGGCAAACATGGAATGTGATATGCATGTACACCCTAAACCAGAAGTGCAGTTTATGTCTTGTGGTGAACTATTGATATGTCGATGCAGAGGTACTCACATAATATTATTCATTACTGATGGAACAACGACCCTATCAAATGCGGTTACTTACGGTTTATCTAAAAACACTGTGAGCATTAACTTTTTAATATGGGAAATAAACTGACAAAAACGAGAGAAGAGAGAAGGGGCATCATCTTTTGACGTCAACAGCAGGTGTGTTTACCGATCGCGGCAGATGCTAGCAAGCCAGCCGTACCAATACCATTACTACAAGTACTAATACCAATACTATCATGCAAATATCGGCATAATTACAATAAAAATAACAAATTAATCAACACAGTTATATATATGATGGCAGAACCCGGTCCGAGTACTGTCCGAGCACTGTCCGAGTACTGTCAATATACGAATCAAATTGTTATGCAACATAATTCAACATTTAATTTGTAGCAATTCTATTAGAATGTAACGCAAAAATAAAAGAGAAATTTAAAGAAAATTATTACAATTCTATTGCAATATATACAAATAAATTTATCGTTTGGCAAACTCCAAAGGGAAATAATGTAATAAATTATGGTGTCAATGGGAATGGCATAAAAAGTTTGACAAAATATATGAAAATATATATGATATCGCGGAGAGCAGAGATTGAATCCAAAGATCGGTACAGCGGCAGTGATAAGAAAGATTTAAATATGGTACAATCACAAACTATTACATTATGCAAATACACATCCGCTGCCACATTGCACTTCGGGCATAACATTGGGATCGGCTCATGACTGATATATGAAAAAGAGCGGCATAAGCAAATCTTTTGGTACGTCTCTCTTGCACCACACTCTTTTTATGGAAAACCGTGAGTCTACAGTGCAGACCATTATATAAAATCCCCTTCCAAAATGTATTTTAAAGGTCCCACTGGTGAAAGCCCTTTTTTCAATAGGTCTGTCGAACTGATGGTAGAGTACCATCACGACATGCACCAGTGATTGGGACAGGTGGTGGCACATTATACGGTTCCAGGAAGAGGAACACGACCAATTCAATGGAGGATCATTGAGAGTTCGGGACGATCCTCACACTCCCGGCATTGGATAATCGGGTGTTCAATTGACCTGCAATTGGGTCATAGGGGGTCATAGGGGAGGCTTTCATTAAAACGCTCGCAAATTCGGTGAAATGATATTAAAAATAATGATTATCTCATTAGTGGTGTGTTCCTTCTTTGGTAATCTGTAACTTATCTCCGTACTCACTCATGAGTAATCATTATTTCGTTTCGATTATCAATGTATTGTTCATTCTTCATGCATGTCTATTCACGATATGTGTTGCCCTGAGATGCACTGCATTCAGTTACGCACACATCTCATCTGCTGTCTCAACAGCACTTCCCATTGACAGAGCACATCTCAAGAGAGAGAAAAGAGAGAGATAATAATTGCATTTTCCCATTTCATTTTCGCTTCCATTTCCACATGCAATTCGGAGTCTCAACCGGAAATGTAAATATCGGGGTTTACACTTCAGGAAAACACTGTTTTGTTGTACCATCATATTATGTAAAATAAAGTTTCGAAACTTTTACCCGTTAACACCCATTCCATTGCATTGCAAAATAATGGTTTCTCTTTCATGATCAATAGGAGATGTGAGAGTAGAATTATTAGGGTTTTCTCATAGTTTCGGTCGGTAATTACCTCTTTCTGCGGTATTAACGTTATTCTTGTCTCAGGGTACGACGTAATCCCAAACAACGCATGCGATGGTAATTTACTTCTCTGAATGGTTAGGGATTCGATGGAAACTCTTTTCGCTTTCACGCGTCTCTGCGTTACCCTTGAACATCACATTGACCTGATTTTTTGTCTTTCTCAATATTACTTTTTACATCCCTTTAGTCCCTTATTTCATTGCTAAATCATTACTCATTCGCTCGAAGGCACTGCTTCCATCATACATGTAAACTCTCAGCCTTCGGATTGACTCGAATCGTAAAACCGGCAGATGTTATGCTAAATGATAATGGCAAAAATGGATAGCAGTGGTGGTGTTTGATCTGCATGTGGAGATTTCAAAAGGAGTTTTCACCTTCAAATTTATGACACTTCAAAGTTAATCATATTTGAAGAAAACGATGGGGTAATTAATGACGAAATAATCAATACATTTTCAATGAGAATAAACAATCATTTTCAACAATTAATTGCAAATACCGTCCCATAGAAACATGTTCTGTTTAAAATCCAAATTCACTCATCACTAGAGTGACCAACTCCTTTCTCATTCATTCCCTGACATGTCCCGGTACCCAAAAATCATCAGATCTTATCATTAATAAATAGGAAAAAACTTGAAATTTTTTAAGTTTAAAAAACAGAAACAAATAATATTTGTCCATAAATTAATTGTGTATTAAAATTAATTTTCAAATATATAAATAATTTTTAAAAATTGATTTAAGTAATATTTTAGCGTATATCTATTTTCATATGAATGTTTTTATAATTTTGTAATCCTAAACATGATATGTCTAGGATGGGGTCTGTTCTGAACACTTGTCGTAGAAACTCTTGGCGAGTTCAAGACAATTGTGGAGAGTTGGTCACCCTATGCTCATCATTCGGACTCAGTTGAGATGATTCAATAATCATGCAGATCCCACCGCAAAACGGAAAAAATATTTAACTCTGAACATCCGATGGCACTCAACCGTCCGATGTCTGACAATAAGTTAATGCATAAACGTCTGATGCTAAAAACCATTATGTAAAAGAGGCAATCATTGTAATTAGGATCGAGCATTTGATAAATAATGTAAATCATGGAAATCGTTTTCCTCTATTTCTATGTATTTTTTGATACATGTTCTTTGTTTTTTGCTTAAAACCCTCTCATTTTATCTTTAAAGTAATTTACTTTCGGTTTATTTTTTACTCTCTTAATTTTCTCTCGCATTTACAATTCAAATCATAAACCCCCCTTTAGAAATCATCTAAATTTATAACACGATTTATTCGTATAAATTATATTGTTTCAGAAATGGAGTAAAAAGCGATATGAAAAAGTCAAAGTCAAAGAGAAGTACACAATTGCTGATTATTACGATACATGTAATGCCTTCGAGCGTATCATACGTTAGTTTGCATCACAACAAAAATCATAAAAAACTAATTTCATCAAATGGAGTACTGATGAGGTATTGAAAATCAATTATTGTTTCAGTGTTATACTATGGAATTAAGCATTTGGATGCATGAGACCACGACTGTGATTGGCCTGCTCAGGGGTAAGGAAATCGGCCATCATAAAGCCACTGTCGGAAGATTACATCACGATACTCATTGAGAATGTTTTAGTTACTGCTGTTTTCAGTAATAATAAAAGTAATAATAATAATATGAGCAAAAATATCACAGCACTATCTTCGCATGCCTCTTATAAAATAATATATAAATAAGACGCTAATTTCTTTTTCCTCTCGCCTCAGGCTCTTCCGGTCATGATCAACGTAAGCGACTTCCTGCGACAGTCAAAGTCATGAGAAACCACTGAATCGAACTCTCATAAAAAATCATTCCGATTTTATAATGATAGTGATACGATGGAATTGATAATCGCAGATAATCAAATTTCAGAGGATGTGTTTATTACCGACGCCGGAGTCATCGTTAATGCCTGTAATTAATCGCTTATACCATGGAATTATTACATTATTGCAGTGGAAAAAATATGATTAAAACAGGAATAAAGCGGTGCGAGATTATGACTTAAGACACAGGTATATCACTGGGAATATGAGGAGAGCAGAGTACAGATATCATTGATATTGTATTAGTGTTATGTTAGTATTGCTTTGACTTTGAGCAATTGTAATTACACGAGCACTTTGAACAGAAATAAACAACTCAAGTAATGCGTGTAGTGTATGATTAGTCAAACTCAAGTTATTACTTTACTAAAGTTATTATTATATAAGTTATTTTCCTCTCTCAACTGAGGTGCTCACACCGGTGCTCACTTCGGTGCTCACACCGGTGCTCAGGTACAACACCGAATAGAAAAAGTGTACCAAAGAATGCCAAAACTATGGCATCCTCTATCAGTCTAACGCTGCCTGACGCCATATAATGCCAGATGCAATCAAAATATATATGCCCCATTCTTTGCTGTGACGGCACAACAAACCTAAAATTGCTATTGTATAATAATTCGCCTTCTGAATGACCTATAAAAATAAAATTGCTCATTGACACACACTAAAATTTACAGGATGGGATCGCATGGGATTGGGCTGGCGGAACAGCGGCAAAGAGAAAGAGATCATCATTATCGAACCCACTGTAACTATACAATATATGAGAAAAAATTGAGACTCTCATGTTCAAATGCTTGTATCACGGGACGAAAAAAGTGACCACAGAAAGGAAAAGTGAGAACAAAAAGATGGAAATATCTTTCTACCAATAGAATCGTACAGTTCGAGTAAAGCTAAGATTGTGATTGGAAATGGCTGTACCTTAAAAGAAATGTCCACGACTCCAGCAAAAACCAAAGAGAGTTCCAAAATTCTTATTCAAGATTATTGAGAGAAGAGAGAGAAGAGAGAGAGTGAGAGTAGGAGAGAGGGAGAGAGGGAATGGAGTTTTTGCACACTATTTTTGCCAATAGGTGTGTCTGGGAAAGAGGAAGCATGCTTCAAAAAGTATGCTTCAAAAAGTATGCTCAAATATACCAGTGCCGAGCAAAAAATATGCGAATCCTTCTTTATTATACACATTCTCTGCTTTTCTATGGTATGCACCAATAGAATACCACCGAAAACCCAAATATCTTGTCTTAGGCTGGTAATTACTACGGACGGGTCACAGCTAAACCTGATAGACGAGACTGGTTCAAGGAGAGCGAAAGTAGGACTGAATCCGACAGAATGTGTGAGAATGGACCAAACTTCATCATCACGATCGTAACACTGGAAAAGCCATCATCAGAGGGATCTGAAAAGAGATCCGAAATACCACTAAAGTGATGGGCATTGTCATGGCGGATTGCATTAAGTTGGGGGTTACACAACGCATTCGATTGTGAATAAAAGAGAAGAAATTAGTTACTACCACTGTATGTTACAACCATGAGATTGGGAGAGACGGAGAATCGAAACGATCATTGGCAAAAGCAAAAAAAAGAGAATATCCTCTGCCAAAATGTAATGCACGCAATATTAGTGATTACTTTAGCCCGTGACGAGTACTGTAAACACGAGAGAGAGAAAATATACGCGGGTCTGGAGATGCGAAGAAATAATATAAACCTAAATACCAACTGTGCTATTTTCTGCTATTTTTTCTCGACACTCTCTTATTTAGAGTTTACATTTTCCTTTTTATATATTTTTTCTATCGCATCATTTTCGTTTTCGTTACCCTCCCTAAGTTCACATCATTTTCTCTCTCATCAATAAGTGTCAAAAAAGTCTGAATTACAAGTAATTTACATCAATCCCAATCAATTGCAATTGCAATTGCAATTAAATAAGCGTCGGACATGAAATAATAATCAAAATATACCCAATTTTATATCCCAATAAAATCCACTTTTTCACGTTACCCCAATAAGACTCGTAAAGTTACATTTATTCAGTTTTAAACTAATAAAAAATAAAACTTTCAATACCTTAAGATTGTGCTTTTAGTTAATTAAAATTGAATTTTCAGTTACAATTATTGTTTTACTTCGATAATCATAATCATAACTAAAATTCAATACTTAACCCCAATAATCGTAATCATAAATAAATAATGTCTCTAAAATATCTAAAATTAATTTTAGTTATAAAACACATGAAATCTTTAAGATTAGAAAAATTTCTAATATAAAGTGATTGAATTTAATATGAAATTCATTAATATAATTAATGCTGAGAAAATTGTAAATGATCAAATGATAAAATTTTGCACATTTATGGAGAGGGGTTTGAGAGGGGTTTATACATATTCTTCATATATTTATACGTTTATATGTATAAGAAATTTAAAATCTTAACCTAAATGCTTATTAATCTATTTTAATAATCATAACTATAGAATAGACAAAAACAAATATATATCCCGCACACATTGCAGTGAATTGCACCATTTAAATGGGCGGGGTTAATATGCAAAGGTTTTTTGCCACTAAAAAATAAAATAAAAAAGAAAGTTATTATTTTCATACAGAAATACATACAGAA
>LBFL01132120.1:25222-47869 GCA_000988845.1 Hypochthonius rufulus
TTTTTATCCTCGAATATTTATACTCTTTAATTATAACTAAGGTGTTAAAAAGTTATAGAAATTTAAAGCAATTTATTTGCATTCAAATAAATTGAAAATCGCAATTTAAATGAGCATCGAACATGAAATAACAATTGAATAACTAACAACAAAATGAGCCCATTTTCAATAAATGCATCGTAAGTCAAAGAAAAGTTGAAAAATTGAGAAAATTAAAAACCCAAAATATTTGTTTATTATTGGTAGGGTAAAACACACGAGTTTGTGGGTGTTTAGGGGGACGGGGGTAAAGCGGAAAGTCTTTAAATATAATTTTAAAAGGAAACACTAATTTTAAATTGTTGAGGGGCAAAAGCCCCTGTGAACCCTTCTTTTGAGTCATCATAAATTGTCAGATCTTTTCTTATATTTTAGCGAATCTCTAAACATTACATGTGTAAATGAAAAATAATTAAACTTTTACTGATGTGCGCTCAAAGTTTATACCCGTATTTCTCAAACGCGTACATAGAGAGTGCGTAATACATTTTTAGAGGACTCTGATCAATTATTCCATTTTTGGAAATTTTTAAATACATGTTTCAACTAATTTTGTCACGTTTTAGCGCTAGAACTTTAACACTTTACTCATGGCAGAGGTGAATGTGATGATAACGACAAAATACCATTACTAACATATCGAAATATTATGGGCATAAAATATAATTTTAATGAAATTTTATTTCATTTCATTTCTCGGGGCGACTCACAACGGATACAAATCTTTTGGGCATAGCAATAGTCTAGTTTTTTCGATTGATCCTATTAATAGGTTATAGCATCATCAGGTAATGAAATATCCATATAAATGAGAAGTAATCACTGTTCGAGTCTATCGACAGAACCGAAACTGGAATCAAATGACAGTAATCAAAAGCCAAATATTTAATATAAATTTCTCGTAATTTCAAATTATTGATAAGTATATGTTGTAGCACATAATAAAGGTAGAGATGGAGGGGGTTCGAAAGGAAAGGAGGGGTGTGACGACGTTTTTTAGCAATATGTTTATGTTAATGCATGTCGAAAATCATTTTGATCATTGTCGCTGAAGTGAGAGCATTTTTCTTATTTTAAGAGAGTTATATTTATTACTTTTACAAAAGGTAAAATTATTATTTGAAAACGGCACCTAAAAATTCCCACGCCCTTGAATTGGGGCGTAATTGCATGACTCTACGGGCTCAGAACATCGATTAATTAGTATTCAGAACACGACAAAATGGTACTGATTGCTCTGCCAATATAATTACATATGCTGTATTAATAAAAGATCAATCAGTGATTCCACTGATGCAATACCGAAGCAATACTGACCATACTCATACACGAGTATGTTATGTAATGGTAACGATACTATCACCTAAAGGATTACGTCTTAAACCAGTATATCATTTGGGAGGGCCGTAACGGGGCAACGAATAAGTTAATAGCGTATAACATAAGACATGAAACTTTTCACTTAATGAAATGCAAAAATATAATTCAAAATTAAATGCTAATTTTATACGTTAAAATACTATACAAATAATCGGGTATCGTTATTAATGATTGAATTAAAAAGCAATTTTTCACTGTTAAGAGATTTTAAATAAATAAATGTGCGATAATATATAAAACATGCATCTGTATCCCGTTCATACTCGTATTTTGTTTCTAAAAATACATAATAATAGACCATATGAATTGAATTCAATGCCATTCAAACCCAATAACCCTGCTATTTATTAATGTATTTAAATGCATGTGACTAAATTATAATGGTACTATCATAGCGGTGGCATTTTCTAGTGTATTTCATAGCATACATTGTCATATACTAATATTCATGCAAATAGTGTTGGCATTGACATGATCCGGATGCACATTTGGCAGGTGTGTGATTCGATGGCGATGGTGTAGAGTCGCCGTTTCACTTTTTTTTTCATTATTATCATTATTACAATCATTATTAAGTTGCAAATAAATTTACGTCCCATAATCACGCAGCATACATACAGTGGTGCGGGGAAATATTCGGGGCAATAATGAGAATAATTTAAGTTGGGGAATGCTTTGAGCGGAAAAACTAATTATAATTTAAATGATAGTTTAACTCTGACGCTAATTAAACCAGAGTCAACTAAGTCAGCAGAACCATTTAGTCACATGTTTTTCTTGACCCCTCATATATTTTCCTGATTCTCTTCAACAGTTGCTACTTCATAAAACATCATTGATGAGTGGTTGTGTGCATCTCTGTAAAAACAGGGCCATTACCGGACGACACAATTGTGCTAAATATTGGAATCCTCTCGATTCACACTGAGTTAATACCTAATGCTACCGGAAATCTCAAACAGATTGATCGGTTGTTTATGTTTTGAACGGGGGTCAGTCAAAGGTCAGTCTGGTATTTCGTCCCTTTTCGGGCCCTCATTCCTGGCAAATCACTGGTGAGGGTCGTTGATGTGTTCGTTCACATAGAGTTTTGCAAAAAATATTTTCCCAATCGGCTATTGCGGCAGAGTTCTCATGTTTACCATCACAAACTGTGGGTTCTCAATTTACACTGTCCCTTTAACAACGAGAGAGTTGTTTTTATTTCCAATGTTCGGCCCCCACTGACGGAGGAACCGAACGGAGACGCGCTCATAATCCCCTACAAAAAGAACGCGCATTGTATATGTCCGCAGACATCCAATACTGGCCATTCAAATGAGAATTACGATTCGCATGCATCGCTGAGTCAATACCGAGAAAATACCAGTTTAGTATTACTTAAATAATCGCTCAGATATAAGCCGAGACTCAATGCCAAATCATGTTTAAAGTTAAGATTATTATTATATTTTTACTTCAAAATTGACTCTCAATGTCAGTAATGTAATGGATTTCTTATGCGGCATGTTTCATGTACAGATGTATATGTATGTCTATGCATGTGTATGTCTATGATATAATATTTTAAAGGGTCTCTATCAATTTATCACTGACTTTATCATAAGTTAAGATCAATACTGAGGAATTATAATTATCGTCATATCATTATATTGGGACGTATCATCACAATATATATATATTCCCCTACAAATTGGACACAGCGTTATGAATTGCAAAGTGACTCCATTCGATTCTTTTACCGCATTTCATTTTCTTTTGAGTACAATCATTAGCGATTCACTGTTGCAATACACTTTTATTATAATAAAATCAATTAGGGATGGGCCTGAATATCATCATTTCAGCAGTTCTTGAGATATGTTAAAAGGAAATTCCCGAACCAATAAAAAGTGGCATTTCCTCCGTACGAATACCTAAAATATCTGACATTTTTGAATGTATAAAATTCCGGTACGCCTTTTACAATGTACTAAAAACGGATTTAAAATTTAGTCATTATAATTGATTCGGCATAAAACCGATCCATTCCTAGTGATATATTATGGCAGCCCAAAGCTAACTCAATGTAATACAATCAGATTCATTAGGACCGGTTGAGGCAGTGTTAGAGAGAGACATCACACACATGGTGTACATCTGTTATGCCACCGAAAGAATTGAATTTTGCCACCATAGGGATGAACGAAATTCGTGGATCCCTCTCATTTCCATTGACTATTACCATTGATTGCCTCCAATTGCTTTCATCTTTCTACTTAAAAGTGTCCATTTACAGGAGCAGCAGCATCATGCCGTGACCGATGGAAATCATAAATCGACGAAATAGGCACTAAATGTGAACTCCCAAAACACTGCCAGTGCCTGATATACCGTGCCCTTTAGAATAACCCATATAAACATTTAGGTCTGCACATATCTAAATGCATACATTTGGTAAAAACTCAACCATTTCAACGGTGTGACTTTCCTTAGCATTGCCTTAGAGCTGATCGCTGATGCATTAGTCAAATGAAGACACGGGGCGGAGGGAAAAAGTGGTGATTACTTTCGCAAAGACAGGAGAGGTTTTGGCTGAGGGCTAATGTAACATACATACACATACATGAGAGAAGAGTCGGATCATAATCATCTGCTCATAAGCATCGGGGGAAGAGATATGAAAGAGACACATACAAATGTACAAAAACAAAAACTTTTGGTTAACGCCAAAGATTTAACATCAATTATTATCTAATACCTCATTAATTATCAATCGCAACTCGAAAAACCAACGCAATGTTAATGAGACACTAAATTCTGTAATTTTTCGGTCAAAACACCGTTCTATCGTCTAACAATGTGCACGTCATTGTTGAAGGTCGATCCGGTATTAAGAAATTGTTGGGGATACTGTTAAAAAAGGCAATAAATTTGAATCTCCCTCAACCCGTATGCATTATCTACCATCGGACTCCACCGAAAGGTAAAGGTAATCACCATGTAGAGGCACACTCAAATTCGCCTCTTAAAAACTTTAATTGCGGACTTGAAACTTAAGGGCCCATCCAATCACTTGAGAAGAGAGTAATTGTGCCATACCAAAATAGAGTGAGGTCATGAGGTCATCGCGAATATTAGAGACAACACCTGTTCCATTCATTAACACTGATAATGCCTGTTTTAATCGCAATAATCTCAATACGAAAACATGATAATCATAATGAAGTTATCCTTCACTGTAATTATTACCATTATTATAAGAGTTTATTATTAACAAATTTTTAATAACAAAAATGTTGTGCAATCAGAAGTAAATGATAATTATTGGACATAAAAAGAGAAGGATAATATAAAAGAATAACGTATGTAAATTTAAACGGACCTCTCATGATAGCGGTTACCCGCTGATTCTCTAAGACATGAGAGTACCGACAGAGAAATTATGGTGACGCGAAACCCCATCGATGATAGACCAACAAATCTACCACTTTTTGCAACTTTACCATTAAACCCAAACTTAAATTCAAGGATCATGTCCCATAGACTAATAATGGTCTCGGGTTTTATTATCTCGTGAATCATCTACGAAATTATGTAACGCCAAACCTTTGGTTTATCATTCTATTTGTGTGCTCAAACATTAGACATTTAAAGGGAATTACGCATTTCTATGCATATCAATACGTGTTTCGCCCCTTTTTAAGACTTTACAAAAATGCTATGAAAAAATATCCAAAAAAACAAATATTTATACGTCTTAAGTTTGGTTTGAAATATACTCGCATATGATAATAGTGGTGCCATCTTTAGGAAATGACCTTCAGTTAGAGACAAAAGCATGTTAAAGACGGTCTGTTTTGGGTCAATGATAAGTATGAGACAATCCTTAGGAATGTGTTCATTTTAATAACATAAACCCTTTTGCGACAGAGAATTGCACTTTTCACACGCATTCAATCACTGGAATTACATATAATACTGTATAATGTACGATACTCTCACACATTAATCACACACAACAAACTTCACAGTCATATGACTTATGACTATATTCATGAACAGGAAGAGTTTTGTCATTCGATACGGAAATATTTACGAATAATAATAATGAATTCATTACGGAACTTAATTAAATTCACAATGAAAGTTTAGGTTTAACGGTATTTCAATTACAATAAAACAAAGATTTATCATAATTATTCACGTCTATAAATGGAGATTTTAATTGTCTGATAACCAAACACGTGATTCATTAGTGCATTATAAATACAATACGCTTTGAGATTATATACACCATTTTTAGGTGTTATGAATGTAAATACAAAGATTATGTCAATGAAAATGTATAAACAGTGATAATAGAGGTAAATGATTAATCTTTTTAAGTATGGTGATAGTGGTTTATGATAAGAAATTAAAGGGGAATTATGTCATCACTCACCGTTCGTATAATAAGTTTACTCGAATCACGTGTCGACTCACGTATTGAGACATTTTTCAGTTGAATCTTATGATTAAAAAACTTTTTATGCACAAATCAAAAGTAATGCAAAATTAATGGTCAATAAATAGCTGTGAACAGCTGTAACAGAATAATAATAATATTTGAGAGGCGCTCAAACAAAAGCGGTCACAAAGGACATTGTGTGTCAATGACGTAATCAATAGACAGGGACATAAACATATTACGACATTTCTGTTCACGTGTTTAACAATGCTTATCTAAAGAGTGATTATTATTATTCAAATATATACTCAAATTTCATGTTAATGTTAATGTAATTCATAATGATTAATTTCCACTAAAATTATCGAATATCTTTTGATTATTAAATATGTTTGACTAAAATGTCAATAAATGCATTAGCGTAACGTAAGGCAATTATGTACTTTGTGTAAGTCCCGCACTCGTCCATAGCCAATCACACATAAAATCGTCATCTCAGTCATCATCATCATCCTCAGCAATAACAATCATCATCGTGCCGCACTCTGAACGAATTGACTTTTTAAGTGTCTGATAAGACTCGAAACGGACGAAAACAGAACGCAAATGTAAGCATAAAACTTATAATATTATTCTTTTCGTCAGCACTTAACAATAGAAAGAGATTAAAATGCGTCTCTTTTTTGCGTATTTCAGTTAAACACTATAAGATGATCACCGACGTTCAATTGGCGATCTTCGCTAATATATTGGGTGTGACATTATTTCTTATGGTAGTGCTGTACCATTACGTGTCAGTTAATAATCCGAAGAAAAACGATTAATTTAATGTACAAAAACAGAAATTGGTGAGTCCATTGACACGTGTCACTATGATAAAAACTAACATTAAGTGTGAGGGTCCCTCTTTCATCATAACTTTTCTCATCTTTTTGCAGCATCACAGTTCAATTGAATCCATTTGCATGTGAAAACACTGAATTCGGGAGAATGTGTGTTGAAAGGGGACCCAAAAGCACATTCGTACGTCGTTATTTGTTTTGGCATTTTTATTTCTTTAAATATATAATTTCTTTTAATATTAATGATACGTTAAGATTAAACTGTTCGAAACTTTTTGGTGATTGTAAATGTGATTTTATGGATTCAATTGAAGTTAAATAAATGCAATTTTTTGTTTCACGAATTTCCTTTTAGTATAATATCGTCTGAAATAATTGAATTAATTAAAGTTCAATATAAATAACTGCACGGATATGTACATAATTCCGGAAGATGATCTCCCACTGGTGACGGATCCGCGCGAAAAGGCGTTCCATGATATGATACGGGAACACGTGATTTTTCTATTGCTATTGATTATCCTTTACGGATGTTCATACGGTATTATCTCGAGTCTTAAACGGAGACGTGAAGAGGTATGTTATTCGATAAGCTAAACATATACAATATTTGCCATTATATAGTTTCTCGGTGATGATGAAGACGCTCTCGTGTATCGCATATCACTGTGGATGTGTACCTTTTCATTGGCAGTGTCCATTGGAACGGCTCTATTATTGCCGTTTTCAATAGTGACTAATGAAGTGCTGATACTCTATCCCTACAGTTATTACATCCAATGGCTGAACGATTCATTAATACAAAGCTTATGGAGTTATGTCTTCGTTTTCTCAAACATATCATTATTTATTCTTTTGCCATTCGCATATTTTTTCACTGAATCCGAAGGATTCTCCGGTTCCCGAAAGGGGATCACCGCCCGTGTCTACGAGACATTTGTTCTGTTACTGCTGCTCTCAACTCTAGTCCTTGGAATTACATATCTTCTCTGTCGTATCTTCGATTACAGTGATTTGGGTTTAAGTAATTTATTCACGATATGGTATTATTTACCATTTTTATACTCATGTGTATCGTTCTTCGGTGTATTATTACTATTGCTGTGTACACCTTTGGGAATCGTTAATCTATTCACAGTTCTCGGCGAAGTCATTACCAAACCACACATTCTTCGCAATACTCAAGAAGATTATGACGAAACTCTTCTCGAATCGATGTGCTTACGTCGAAGGATCGAACATGAAAAGTCATTGTTAAGTCCAACGACCGCTAAAAAATCAAGATCTATGCCATCGCTGTTACAAATCGGTGATAATGCACCGCTGTCGCCTGTCAATTCTACTAAATTGCATCACAATAAACAATATAATGATTATTCACAATTAACTCACCGGTCACGTCAAAGTGCTTACCAAAACCTTTTCTCCAATTCTAACGGTATGAATCCAGTGATACACGAAATGGAAATGCAATCACAGATATTGGAAAATTCGTGCAAAGAACTCAAACGGAAACTGCAAGTATCATGGATTCGGCGCAATTTGGGTTATCCCGTAGCAATGATCGGGCTCATGTGTCTGACAGCAGTGGCCGAACTCGTTGTGGTGGAAAACACTCTCGAACTTTTGGTCGGTATTAAAGCACTGCCAAAATCTTCGGCTCAAAACTTTGCTTTGGGAATCGCATCCCTTTCTAAGATTGGACCTGTGGGGGCAGCGATTGAGATTGTCTTAATACTGTACCTGTGGTGTGCATCTGTGGTCGGGTTATACACTCTGCCATTTATTGGGAGACTCCGACCGAAACTCCACGATACGCTCTTCACTCAAATAATAGGTAATTGTGCCGTTGTTCTTGTCATTAGTTCGGCATTACCATTGCTGTCCCGCACCGTCGGCATTACGAACTTTGATTTACTCGGGGATTTCGGACGCATCCAATGGTTGGGCAATTTCTATGTCGTGCTGTTCTATAATATGGTATTCGCCATCACAACTGCCCTCTGTTTGACCACCAAAATAGTCACTGCTGTCAGTAGGGAACTCCTGAAACGGTTTAAGGAATTCTCCAATTGGATTCGTGAACAGTTACGTACGATTTCGGGAAAACACATCACTATGAACGGCACTTCCAATGTTCACTCAAAACACCATTAACCAATTATTTGCATGAAAATGTTCGACTTTCACTGTGATATTATTTAACATTTGTTTCTGATGATCAATAATTATAAAGTCCAAAATATATGTTTAACTTTAGGCAATAATATTTAAGTTCATTAATTTTAATTATCGTTTTTCTTATTTATATATATAAATAATACTTTTTAGTATCATAAAACAAATATGAAACATGCATTAATACTTATGTATAATAATAATTATCATAATAAAATGTTAAATTGAAAAATGATGTAAAAGAGTAAAGTATTAATTAATTAACAGTTATGACATGAGAGATGAGACATAAGACTAGATGCGGATCAGACTTTTATAACACATATCATTATGTATGAGCAGAGAATTGTACGATTTAAATAAAGTAATAATTGTATTGCGAAAATTGCATAATTGTATTGTCACGGAAATGCAATTAAAGCATGTAAAATGAAATGCATTGTTTGTGCAAAAAGCGCATCTCTTGCATAATCTCTTTCATGAAAAATATTCAACAATAGTTTAAAATTAATAATAAACATCAACAATGATAAGTAGTAAATTATGGCGATGTTTTCGTGTGGGTTTTGATAATATGCAAAAATAGTAATAAACAATAATAAAAGATTTACTAACATTAAGCAGAACATTTGAGCGAAAGTTTATGAGAGAAGACTCTTAATTTGTTTGGGCGTAGTTTCGTCATTTAAGTGTCGCGTCGTGTACCGCAATGCATTGAGTAACCCTTCAACCACATTTGGGGGTTGATCTTTGAGCACTTTGATTGACCCTTTAACATCGATATGTGAGGACTTCACAAATGCTCCCACAGGATGCACGTGATCATAAAGTATGATAACCCCGACCATAACTCGCAAAACAAATAGAATTGTGTCCTCATTGTGGAAACGCGTGCAGAACTCACTGCGGTAAAACCAAAACAAACATATTAATTTAATTAAAGCATTTAATTGAATGTAAAGTTTCACTTACGTATTCTCAATCATTCTCTGACACACTTTTGCCATCGTTCCTAACGTTTCGGTGGTATTCTCAATCGGCAATTGCTTATTATTAATAACAAATAACGATGTCGCATCACTTAATATCTTAAGCATCGGAGTCGCGTGAGCATAAAACAATGACATACGATTGGCCAATTCATTATTCAGATCATTATCGGTAAGTATATGATCATCCATATTCGCCAATCGCAACCGACTGACGGTGCGACGGTAGTAACTGAAATCGTTTTGTATCGAAGGATTTGTCATTTTAAGATCGTCAAATTTCAGCACAAAATCCAATATCTCAGCGAATTGCTTCACCAGCGCCTGTTGAGTTTCTAAGTGTTGTCGCGGAGTCAATGGACCCGAACACAGCGATGTTAATATGTGAGAAACCGAATTCCCTATCATGGAATTATAATGTATTGATTAATACATTATCACGTTTCGCGTTACACTTTCATATACATAATATATCATTATCATTACCAAGTTTAAGAGAAAACTCATAAAACTTCTTTAGTCTTTGCACCAATGGCAGTACCGCATCCCACGCTTTGGACTGTAGCATATCATTGAGAGGGTTTCCGATCGCCTAAAGCATCACAAACAAATTAATTAATTATTACTTAAATGTTAAGATAATAATGAACTCGAAACACATTTACATAATTATTATATTCGATCGTAATGAGAACGGTCGGATTAAGCAAATTCAATTCAATTGAATAAAATTTCAATCGAATGAAACGGCTATTATCATGAGTTTATAAATTATACTAAAATATTTGCACAAAAAAATCGATTTAACAAATCAAAGACCTCTCGTATTTCATTTCCGGCGCCTTTATATGTATGCAAATCATTGAGTATCTCTTTAGCCTCAATCAACACTTTTTGGACCATTAAATAAATGTCTCTCTCTGATTCAGTCGGTTGAGCATCTGATGGAAGAATGTAAATCTTACGTTAAAATGTCTCTTAAAGTACAATACTGAAATACTCACTCTCAAAGTCAACAAAAACATCATATTTTGGCGTTTCGTCTCTCGACAATAATCGCAATAAATTACCCATTATTTTCGTTTATAACACTTTAACATTAATTACTAATATAAAAATTATGCGAATATTTATAAAAATTTAATAATAAACAATAATAATCATATAAATTATAATTTTATATAAAAATGCAAAATTACACATTCAGTTTAACGATGATTAAAACAAATCGATGATCAATGATTATATTATGCGAAACTTTAATAAACACATCGATACATGAAGTTTCAGATAATGATAATTCAATAATAAAATACTGTAATTATCATTTAAGTGATTTATAATCTTTTAAAACCGATAAATTAAAGTGACATTTATAATGAACACAATTATTGTGAATCAAATGCCAAATGGCACTGTGCACTGAATTCATAGGACGGACATTACCATTAGCTGTGTGTTGATATGTAACATTATTATTAATGCTCAATTCCCATTCGCGTTCTGTTATTTAATAAGACAATTATTAATAAACTGTTTTTTATTTAAAAAATACAATATTTATTGTCAAATTATATCAGTACAAAACACTGAAAATTGCATGAGCATAATACAGTGTTCAACAATAAGAAAGTTGACACTGTCAAAAACAGAAAATAGTGCTATGGAATTACTCAGCATTTTTGTCTTTATTCTATTTATGAGTCATGTCAGCCCTATGGTAAAGTAAAATACGTCTTTCAATAATTACGTGTAAATATTAATATTTTCAAAAATGTCATTCGCAGTGAATATTTATTTGTCGTTTTCAGAAAGAAAATATATTAAATTTTGATTTTACATTTATATTTGATTTTAATAATTACTGATTTAACACAAATTTGTTAATTAATTAAATTAGACTTTTAATTTAAATAAAATTAATAATCGGACATTAATTTTTATTGATTATGCAATTATGCGACGATATTTGTTTAATGACATCATTTCCCATGCATTTCATCATTTCTCAGCGCAATAATTAAATTATTGAAGAAATTCGATAAAAAAATAGTTTTATCATAATTTTGATGATTAATATAAACCCACAACAAAAGTACGCATTTCAATTGAGAAAATGTCGTTTAACGATGATTCAGTCGTTCCAAATGAAAGTTCTTATAAATTAAAAGATTTTTCAGTTGAAAATGATAAATTAATTTCCATTGAATTTTATGGTGAATGTGATTCTGAAGCGAAACGGACTCTGTTAGAGGTTTTGAGTAAAGTTAAGGATGAGGGATGTGATGAGAGATGTGATGATATATGTGAACGTAATGATGATTTAGACAATACTTATGATAACGTTAATCATAAGTGCGTGAATCGCAATGAAAAAGAAGAAAAACACAATGTTTTGGATGACATTCGCATTCATAGTGATGATGCGGAACATAAATTATCACAGATGAAGAATGACGGAGAATCACCAAATGAGGGATGTAATATAAAAGATGACCCTAAAAATATCGATTGCGGTATACAGACACTGCAATCATCATCAGCATCATTCCAACCGTTGTCAATCAATTATGACTCACAAATGGTGCCGGACATATCCATTGGTGAATGTATCCCCAACTGTGGTGATCAGTTAATTGAGGGACGTATGAAAGAAGAGCCCAAAGATTGGAAAATTACAGAAAAGAGACCGAAAATTGACTATTCTCATGACGATTCTGTTGTTCCGGTTTTGAAACGAATGCTTTCACAACGTGATGATCATTTAAGTGTCACCATTGATAATGATCGTGATTCAAATGCAAATAAATCGCAGTTTAATGATGCAGAATCACAATCATCTTCAGAAGAAGAATCACATTCAAAACCCCAATTCAATGTCGCGACAAATGTCATAATAAATGGTCTTTCGCCCATCAGAATCCCCAAATTTGTGGACCGTCGCATTAAAGTCGGTCTTTCGAAATGTCAAAATGTTAAGTCTTTACATGCATTACATAAATGAATAATATAATTAATGTCGTAATACATTTGTATACACTTTCTGTGAGATTCGCATATATAATAATCAAAACAAAATTTGACATTTGCTTTTGTTGTATAAAATGATCGATTTCTTTATTCATGACTTAAATTAATGTATAATTTCATAAATGATTAATATTAATAAAGGAGTTTCACAATAAATGTATAAATATGTAAGTTAAAGTCTAAAACAATTATCGTCGGAAGTTATTAATGCATTCGATGCATTTCAGTATTTTTAAAATTTTCTAACATTTAAATAGTATTTTCAGACTCTTAATATAAAAGCTCATATAAAAGGCTATGAATTGAATGCTCGCATTTTCAGTATAACAGAATAGGGTTTAAATAGGGTTTAAATGTCAAAAGCATACGAAAATGGTTTCCGCGCTCTGCAATATCAATAAATTAGATGTGTGCAGAGCGTGAAAAAAGAAAGGAAAAGTAAAACTAAAAGTTTTGCGGTATAATTTTTTAAGATGATTCAATAGAGGAGAATCCTCTTTTCAACAGCCTTTCTGCATATAGGGCATTCAGACATTCGGTCGCCACACATTTGGCACGCGCCGTGACCACACAGAAATATCATATTTTTGATTCGATCCAAACATACGGGACACATCGTCTGGAATTAAGAATAATGACCGGTATCAGATGATATAACCACAATCAGAAAGACTCTGATTAATATATCCGACGCTATTGATATTAATGTTGTTATAGAAATTAAATTACCTGTTCTTTGATATCCTGAAGCTGTTGCTGCAGCTTTTGAACATCACCATTATTATCACGGGCACCGTTATTCATTATACCGATTTGGGGCGGCGGCGGTGCTAAACAATAAATCACTTATTGTAATGCTCTTCAATGTAATCAAACACATTGTAGTGACCCTCACCCGTTCCTCCGCAACAAACAATGAACGGCATCATTTTGTCGATTGAGGCACGGCACTGGACACATTTCTTCATCAGTGCGGCACATCCTGCAAAGAGAGTAATATAAATGTATGACGTAAAACTTTAATAAAATCAAATGTCGGGTTAAGATTAGCGGAAAATATTTGTCATTTCCACCATTTGATAATTCATATAATTCAAGAAAAATCATTGTACCATCACATGCACACATGTGTCCGCACGGCATGAACAATACTGATGCTTTTTTATCGGAGCAAACGACACATTCTTCAATCTTTGAATAGAAAAAAAGAAAAAAGAGATAAGAAAAAGTCAAAATGTGAAACACTGAAATGACATCATTGTCATGAATTTCTTCTTTTTGCAGCTCAATATTTTTCCATTGTATATATATATAACAATATATATATATATATATATATTGTTAATACAGTATATATCTTTTATACTCACTTTAGTTCTCGATTGTACCGGTTCCTTACACATGAGGCACTTCTTAACCCGGGGAGAGCAGAGATGGCACGTAGCGACGTGTCCACACGGGCCAAATAACGTGTCTCTTTTCATATCGGAACACACCATACACTCTTCTAATGTCTCTTGTTCCGTTTGTGAACTCACGGAAATGGGCGATGCCGGAGGATGGACGCCGCTACAATAAAGTTAATGGAAAGAGATTAAATCAATTGCCATGACATTGCATTACATGCCAAACAATACCATAGTCTTTCCTTATGACATTTGGCCAAAGCATTGCATAGGCCCGGGTCAGGGCAGAGGTCCAATGGAGTCTGACCCTTTTTGTTTTTAATATTGAGGTCGGAACCGTTTGACACGAGGAAACACGCTATTGAAGCACTGCTCTTCTTCTCTGCTCCCTGAGAACCCAATCCCATTAAGATCTATACAATCGATTGCATCGAATAAAGGAAAATGCAAAAATTACAATTATACACGTGAATGCTCAACGCACACCCATTTAAGTTGCTTAAGATAAAGTTAAGAGCTAAACATTGTTCCTCAATATCTCCCATCGATGAGTTTCTCAATGGGGTAATCGATGTGAATGGTTCTAATGGGAGCAGTTTTAATTATAATTGGGAAAGTTCAAAATGAGAGTGACAATAGTTGTATATCTCTAATCAATTAAATTAAAGCATTTTTGCCTTTCATTTTCCTAAAATCTGCATTTTATGGTAATTTCAATTCCTGAATGACTCTCCATTAGTATTATGCGCCGCATCAAAATAGTATATTAAAATCGTTATTTAAATATGTATGAAGTGTTTTATTCTAAAAATGGCAAAAAATCCGTTAAAATATTCATCTGTACTTTGAATAAATTCTCATCTTTTAAGTCCTGAGGGAAATTAATGTTTCTCCATCATAAGCTAACATATTTGGTAGGGTTTGTGTGTAGTGATATGCTGTTGCATAAGGTTAACATGACACGCATACCTTTCCAAAGTCTTGAGTGTCCTGCAATTGTCTTAATTGGGACAGAGTATGATGTCGAAGAGCCTCATGTAGTGGAGTGTCACCATCTTTGTCAGGGATGTTCAAATTACATCCCTCACGTACGAGGAGCTACAAAAATAGCACCGCTCCATGTTAGTATAAAAGTATAATTTAGTGTACTGAATTTGCGACAATGCAATTGCATTGTCGTAAAACGCACGCACAGCGCTCCCTTAAGCAGCATCAGGAGCATTTCACTTTCTCTTTACTGATAATCCTGCAGTAATAGCATCTGATAGCGTAGCATTTGAATGGTTCTTTTCTCCTCTTCTTTAAATAGCACGTCATTAAACGGTTATGTAAACGTAAAGGCATAAACTTACGCGAACAATTTGTGTGTGTTGTCTCTCTACGGCCAAATGCAGTGGCGTTTGGAGATTCACATTCTGCAAGTCCATGTTTGCCTTTCCCTGATGCACCAGAAGTTCAGCGACTTCAATATGATTATTTAGGGCTGCCAAATGTAGGGCCGTATAACCATCGTCTTTCTTCTCATCGACGATCCAATTCCGGGGGAGTTTCGACAATAGGATTCGCATCGCACTGTCAATCAACACATAAATCAATTAACACATAAATACACTAAATTAAGTAAATAATATTAAATTTGAGTGCAAATATTACACTCAAACTTTTCATTTCACATGAAAAATTTATATCCAAAACAAAACTTCAATTATGGTTAATGAAGTAAATTCGCAGAAAATTAGAAACGACACGTTCAATACATTAGAAATATATAAGTAACATGTGTGTATGTTATTTATATTGTATTTCAATTACGAATTTCGATGACATAACGGATGAAGTGTCATTGAAATGCATTCGAGAATTTATGTGTTTGAGTTAAAAGGATGCATTAGGGAATTGATTTTATAGTAGTAAAATGGTATCTTTACTAAATTAATCAATATTATATCTTTCTCTTTAATGGCAATTTCAGTAAAGTCCTTATCTAATCTTAACTTTTTTAATAATTAATTCGGTTAAAGTATTTTTTAACTTAAAGTGCTCTCTATTTTATTGCTAAAGCTTATGATTTATAATCAAAACGCCACAGTCAAACGACATTCCTAAGGCTGTACTGGGATTGTGTTCAGTGAATTACACTTTATATAAAATTTAGTTTAATTTGTTTCATCCGATCGGTTATATTTGTAATGATTAAAATTACTTTACTTTACAATTACTTTAAATATATGGGAGTTGCTTAAGACATGATATATTCAATTAAATGGTAATTATCATATTCGCAATTTTTAACGCAGTGATTGTAGCGACTGTAATCGGCGTTTATACAGTTCAATATACGCACAGTACTAAATTAACTTTACGATTTGGTAATGGTTCGTGAATTATGAAATGAAAAAATATTAACAAATGTTAGTCGTTTAAAACAATACGCGTTGAGTCCCAACAATGGAATAATATTACTCTTAAATTTTCTTTGTAATAATTACTAAAATTATGTAATTCTATAAAATTTACACTTCAAATGTTGAGTAAATTGTTCTAAAACGGGTCATGTTATAGTATATAATCATTGCAATTCTCGTGTAAAACACATGATGTTTTACTTTTTTGATCCGAAATAATTAACGTATCACAAAGCGGCGTTTTATGAGCATCGAAGCGTAACGCTTTACCATTAAACATGTGCCGACATTATGTGTAATGTATAATTATGCTTTAGTAAAAAACATACTCAAAAACAATACATAATATAAGATTTGGTCATAAAAGTGTGCGAATACCGTGATTCTCGAAAAACGTAATGCATTAGCATTACACTTCTTGTATTTAATGCTATAAATGCTATAAATGAGTTAATCATATAATGGTAGATATGAATTTTATCAGCAGAGTCTGGCCCTACACCAAAAATATCCCAATTCAAGGACGGTTCACGTTAAGTTAAGCGACAACAGCAGGAAGAAGAGCAGAGTATGTTTTAGGGTGGGGGAGGGTCTGTTTCCACCATCCTTTGCCAAATGTTTCCACCGTCTCAATTTACAGTTAAGTCACAAACCAAGAGTGGAGTCTTTGGGACATCCTATGCATACACATTTAGCAAAGGAACACATCATAAGGGCACAGACATACACTCTCACACCCATAAAAACGGCTTCGAGAGGCTCATCTCAACCATCATCATCATCATCTGTGCACCCCTTATAAGGCGATGCACGGGCTGAGGGTTTTGAGTCGGGAGTTCTGTGGTATTATCTTCAACAGGACGAGTGAACAGTACCAGTGAAGTCACCACTCTCTTTCTCTCCCTCTTTTTCATCAAAAGTGCAGTGTATGATTCTCTGTATATCTGTATTCACTGATATATCGTATCATATCATTACTGTTAATATAATTTTTATTAAGAGAATCTATTATATTCTCATTGAATTCATTTGAGTTGAATTCTCGCATTTTTGGTCGTACCAAATAATGGTGTATATGATTATTACGCTGAAGAGAAAAGTGGAAAATGCATCTGAACACATCCAATCCCACCATAGCCATCCAAACCCCATGCTTCTTGACTTCCCATATTTAAGCCCATCTTAAGAGGCTGTATGGAATGTAAAGAAGTATGGAGCTTTGATGGATGCCATACGACGTACAACGCAAAGGAAACCATTTTATGGCGGAGAAGTCACATCCGACACTATTGCCCGTTCCTAATTACCTAATTTTTCATAGAATACTCATTATAGTCAATAACAGTATGTATGTGCTTTCCGATTGCTTATAAATTGTATTTTTCATATTTTCGTCACTCTAATAAACTATGGAAATTAACAAAATATGTTACAAATAATATGTTAGTATATAAAAGTGCTGTTCTTATTAAGTAAGTCATGATAATCACTTAAGTCATGTGCAGAATATTATTAAATAGTAATAAATAAGTGTCGGATATTCAATTTTACGACAGGAAAACTGTTGTTACGGGTAAATTCGACAAAAAGAATATTAATTAAATAAAATCAAAGAAATAATGAAAATACGGGGAAAGGACATCTCCGTTATGAATTATGGCGACATATTTGTTGGAGTGTCTCGAAATTCATTAATTTTTAATATGTGAAACTATTTCATTTAACTCTTTCAATTTCAATGTTAATTACGATAAAAGTACAGCGAACCCTAAACTTTAGCATAATTAATATTAAAATTTTTGTATTTTAAAAATGTTGTCTCATCATGGAAATAATTAAATACTCTCATGAAAATTACAATTGAAAACGATTAAAATGTACGGTTAAATTTGAAAGAATAAAACTTTATTTTGGACATTCCCATTGCACTTAAAAAGGGAGTCAAAATATTTCTTTTGCGTTCACATTTCGAGATCAGTCAGTATATGGTAAAAGAAAGAGAGAGATCGAGAGTAATATAAGGGCTTAAGAAAATGGAAAGACTTTGGGAGCGATCGATAAGATGCTCGATCCGCATCCCAATGCCAGCGCCACATACAAACGCATCAATGAGTAAAATGCTCAAAAAGTGTTGTATTTTCTTGCGCTTGTGATGTGATGCTGCGAGATGCTGACGGAGGAGCGGCGCCTGCTCCTGTCCTGCTCCTGCTCCTCCGACCGATGGCATCAAAGGCATCTCACTGCATGCGCCGTAATTTACAGAATTGACAAAGCAAAAGGAGGAAGTGATGTGCGTGTGTATACGATGCGAGACTATGAGTAATTGTGTATTAAGTTTGAGATGCTGTGTTTAGTTTCTGGTGCAGTGTTACCGTAGGGTTAACTTCGAAGCCCCTCACTATTGGCAATGGTATAACCATATTTTTATCCACGGATAGAGGCATCACAAACTCATTTCGACTCACGATGCTAAATCTGGAGTGAAGAGTCACCATCTCTAGCATCTTATTTCTCTATTCTCTCTCACGTCTCTGCACATCTGAAAGTAACCGAATCTATCTAAATATAGCGGTCGAACGGAACAAATCATCCCCCTCAATCCTCAAAGACCTGCTAAAGTCTAATTATGGAAACCATTCCGTTGTCACTTATAAAAACATATCTGATAAATACCATTTTTATTGAGTATAATTGTTACGTATAAAAGGGAATGTTTTATGTAATCTCATCTCAAACTTTCCATTGTAATGTCTTCAATTAAGACACACAAACAACAAATTTAATATCCAAAACTATCAAATTTGTGATGAAATTTCAAATTTTACTCAAAAATTCAAATCACCAGTTTTATACATTCTCAAATTATGCTCAATAAAAATAAAATGAGTGTATTCTTATGTGTTATTTGGTATAACAAAATAATCTCCAAAGTAAATGATGCCGCTACTGATGGTGATGATGATGATGCCGCACGCGTACGCGTTCAATATTATGCTATACTATGTAAATGTAAAAGTGTACGAATGAAATTCTTGTCGATGGTGCCTGAGCCCAGATTTGGATAGAGGAAACTCTAACTCAGCACTAACTTTGGCAAATCTATGGTTTCGCATGGCTTTAAGGATGCGATGTTTTCATGTGTCTCTCGCTGATGAGTCTGACTCTTACTTTGTCAAAGAGTGGAAATAAGTTTATGTTCGAGTATTGCAATACTCCACTCCAAGAATTACCTGAGAATATCAGTCATTTATTGGATAATAAATGTAAATCATTGTGAATCTCAATGTATGTTTCTGTGTGCGATAAGCGTGTGTGTCTCGTGCATGTGACTACTTCAATCATGTGTTTATTATTTAAAGTTTCCATTATGTGATCATTACAATTAAGTAAATAAAGCACTTAATGAGACTCGAAACACTCGCGAAAAGTTCAAATCTCTAACTGCAAAGTCAGGTATGTGTGTATGTGTGGGTATTAAATCAATGAAATCCTCGATAATCCTTAACGAATACCAAAATAACTAAAACTATTAAATTCATATCCTTTCGGCTAAAAGATGAACGAATTAAATGTACCGTATTTTTAGGGGAATAAAACATAAATCGCAATCAATATTTGACATTACAACAGAATGCACGTCCGTTAAGACAATTTCGCAATAAACTACAAATAAGAGGCTACAAATTGAGTAATATTCTAAGTTAAGTAAGAAAAATGTTATATAAATCACGACGAAAGGGATAAACATTATGTTTTTGACATTTCTCAATTCGGTTTAAATTATGATTAATGTTTAAAATGATAAATTAGTTGTTTCACATGAGAATAATCAAAAGTTTCTAATTAATTTTAAAATATTTTAAAATATGCAAATTTATCACTTAAATATAAATCCAAAGCTCTCACCCAACGGTAGTTAGTCAAATGCCGAAAGAAATAACCCAAATCTTTAATCATTATTAAACTTTCTTTTTTCTTACAGATAAATTGCGTCTTAAAATACCGTAAATCTTTAATCCGCTCTCACATCATCATCCATTGTTTTCGACAAAATTAATCTGAAAAGCATAATAGAAACAATGGTCTCTCTCAATGCTGTGCTTTAGCCGGTTGAACTCGGGCCAAATTTATTTTGTTATCCTAACAAATACCCAAACATTTGGTCCCCTTCAACCAGCTGTAGTTGGGCATTTGCTAGCACCTTATTAAACAATACTGCAACAATACTGCAACAATACTACAACAATACTACAACAATACTCCAATTTCGTTCAATTATGGGCACAACAGACTGTTCCAGAAAAGAATCGAATGATGGAAAAGTGCCCCAAAAGAATGCTCAAAGAATATATATGCCCAAAACAATCGGAAATCCTTTCAGTGAAAGTGTACGTAAACAGCGCGAACTCACACATTATCGCAGGGGGAATAACGAAGATAATATAGTGGAGTGTATATGGGAAATAAAGGGATGGGAAATGTGGAAGTTGATGCTTCTTCGGGAGTTAAACCTAACGTAAATCAGCCATAGGCGGTTCTATGCCATTTTTACATGGAGCTTATTATCAGTTAGTAAATACTCCCGGGTATTAACAGTACTTCCCAAATGACACTCTCATTTTGGACTGAGTCTGACTTAAGCTCACTGCAGCCTTTGCATGTCAATTGTGACGACACAACACTCCAAATTCAATAGAGAACTGAATGAGGATCAACAAAACCAGATCTGTATGTATCTGGAGGTATGTAAGTATATGAGGAACATACACATATACCGACCAAATATTCACTTCTATTATATCTCGAATCATCGTTTTACCCCTAAACATAACGGAGGGAAAAGAATAAATTATCAATAAAATAAAAATGCCGCTATTGTTTCATCATTCATCTTAAAATTATATACAATTAAATTTTTGTAGTCCGACTATAAATACTTAAATGGTTCAATGGCATTATTGTATAAATATTCAACTGATTGAGCACTCTCTCTTTACACAAAATGTTAAACCCTCCTTCAATCGAATTGATTTTAATCGAAAGGGCATTTCATTTTTTATAAATATATGAGACCAGAAATGCTCTATTCTTTTATAAGAATCGATTTTCAGCAGAAATTGATATTCGAATGTTTCTTTTAATTGACAGGGATTTTACAGGCATCGGTCAACTTTATAATAATGTGATAATAGCATTATGAATTATGTATATATTTTAATGGGTGTCTGTGGAAGAATGTTTAAGATCATTTATTTATTTATTTATGTCTATTTTATTGGACAATTTTATTCATTTATCTTTAACATTAACTCAATTTTAGATCAAATTAAGTACATGATGAGGTGAAAGCCCAATTTTTCCTGCTCATGTATTCCGGTGGATCCTTTCCCGGTTTAATCCTTTACAATTCACATATAAACATATACGGAGCGAGAGGCGTAGTTAACTTTCATTCAATGCTATTTTTATAAAGTACACGATAACTCCCGTTATAGTAAACCTCAAGTATATATACACTGCATTCGTATAAATTATATTTATTAAAATTATATTTTTAATGATTAATTCAAATAAAACACAATTTATTGATGAAAATTTATTTATTAATTGCAAAACATTGATGTTTACTATAAGTGGGAAATATTGTACATTATAAAAGTGCCTTTCGATGAAAAGTAATTCGATGAAAAGCATTCTCACCGAGCGAGAGAACGGGTATAATACCAGTTATATTATAGACGGTTTTGGTATAATTTACAGAAAAGATTTCCGTGTAAAGCTTGCATAGGGCAAAGTTGCACAGTGCAAAGGTTGCACGTGAAAAAAAGATTCATCAAATTTGCATGCATTGCAAAATGGTCAAAACTCATCGATTGGAGTTTCCAAGAATTTAAAAACCTTAAAATTTCATACATTAACATTAGCATTTTTCAGCTAAAATTCCAAAAA
>LBFL01132120.1:47905-62737 GCA_000988845.1 Hypochthonius rufulus
TTATTTATCAAAATTATTTTGTAAAACTTTTATCAATAAAATTAATTCTATTAATCAGTATTCGGTGAGGGAGTTAGGTAGGGGTCAAGTGCTAAATCCCCCCTCCCTTCCTCAAGAAAATTGAAAAAATTGCTTAGGAAAAATTGCTTTGGAAAAATGCATGGAAAAATAATAAAAAATAATAAGTTGAACTCCTTAAAATTGTAAAAAATAGGCCTGACCCCTCAAGCCTTGAAAAATTTTCGGACCGCGCAAAATACTCATATTAATTGTTATACTTTTTAAAAATTAAAGTAAATCATATTTTAAAGAAATCACACATTTACAAAATAACTTTTGATTAATTTTTAAAGTTATTTTAGATTAACAATTCAATGAGCATTTATGCGATGAATAATTACTATATTTACTTCATCATAATTGACTATTCACTCGAGAATGGAATAAAAATGATATACTACTTTTATGCGTTCCTAAATATCTATTATAACATGACAAATTATTAGCATACCGTTAAAAATTTTCATTTAAAAAGGATCAAATTAAATATAATTTTTCAAATCACTAAAATTTTATGAATTACATGCATTCCCATTTCAATATACCGTTGTCCGTTATAAAATTGAAACACGTTCCTCATTAAAACAGATCAAAATTTATTGTTTAATGTAAAATATGCTTACAATGGAACACTGTCTGATGTTTTTGGAAATTACATATTAAATGTTATTAAATAAACTCTTTAAATAATTATAAGAAAAAGTGAAAAATCTTAGCTGCTGATGGCCACGGGATCATAGAAAAAATCGGGGTCAAAGTGTGAAACAAAAACTATAAATACGTATTTAAGCTTTGTAATAAGTGACTATCTGAGTGGACTCGCGGATTAACTTGGGGTAATGAAAGGGTATACATGTCCAGTAAAGCCTTCGATCCCCGGTATCCACAATCATTTTTTAATTTAATATTTCCAATTTTCTTGTTTCATTTTATATTTTATTTTTGTATGACACTTTTACCCCGATTTTTCCTATAATCCCGTTGCCATCAGCAGCTAAGATTTTTCACTTTTTCTTATATTTAAAGAGTTTAATAGCATTTAATATGTAATTTGGAAAAACATGAGACAGTGCTCTATTGTTAGTAAAATAGACATTTTTCGTATCGCTTTCGTGAGTAAACGGTAAATTGCTACAATGCTGGAACAATTCTGCTGTAAGTACGGTATAATGCTGCAAAATTGAGAAATTTTTGCTTACAAATTGTGAATTAAACAGGGAAAAACAGACGTGAGCCGATGGTGATACGACTGTTTTGAAATCATCACTTTGTAATGAATCATAATGATTCTATCATTTTACGTCAATTGCATACTTCGATTGATTACGTTTCGATTATATTGAATTTTTAAAAACTTTTATTAATATTTTGAAATTTATAATAATTTTATTATATATTTATATATTATATATTTATTATATAAAATTATTATAAATTTTTATTATAAATTTCAAAATCAGGAACTATCAAAAAGCATTTAATGGGATTTTAGTTTCAATTAATAGTAATTCGTTTAAATGAAAGTCCGCGCACTAAATAAGTACGGAGCATCATTGCATTTCCCATAGGATTTTGATGTTCATTTTCTACTTGTCGAGTCAAACAATACCATAAAAACCAAAATAATGTTCACAATCCCCATATAAGAAAAATGTGTGCGATTACCGAGTTTCATATCTTAACAATCATTTGACACTCTTATCTCATGTTAATTTTCATAACTGTGACTTAGAATTTAATAGCAAAAGACATAAGTAATAAATTGTCATAAAATAATGAACATTTTCAATTTTAAATTTTTCTCATATTAATATTTTCTAATTTAATAATTATGTTATTCATAATGACTCTAAAATATTTGTGAATACAAAGGATTAACAATTTTTATGTGATTATCTCGATATGCAACACAAAATAAGTCGTTCCGTCACTGTGGTCATTCCATTGCAAGTGTGGAGAACGATTCTGCCTCTACCATCAAAATTGACTTAAGGACTTACACTAAGGAACGCATCAACAATATTTGTACGATTTGTTATTAACTCAGAGACTCACTCTTACTTTTCTTTAACGATTTTTCGTATTATACTCGCATCACACTTGTGTTTTACACTAAATGCAACGGCGATGACCGTTATGGATTATAATGTAAAAAACTACAGTAACAAGAAAATGTCAGTGTACAGTGTATTGACAAATATAATTCAATATGAACACAACAATGCCAATAATAATTAATATTAGAACTTTCCTCATTTCGACATATGCTAATATGCGAAAGATAATATCGTAACTTTACTCTTCACTTTCCACACCGCTCCTTAACTGTGTATATATATTTATACCATAAGAGTATACACTTGAGTCATCTCATCTCATCTCATCTACGATCGCAATGGTCGAATACGGAATAATTCCCAAATGTAAAGCTGAAGAATTGTGACACGAATAGAAAAGGATATCATTGGTATTGCTGTTGGGTTCGGCAGCGAACGTATGAACTGCACAAAGACACACATACTCATACAATTCACTGTGAAATCGAATGCACAGTGTGGGCGCAGTCAATGATAGGAGTGAATGTTAAGATATGTTGCATTATATGCCACGATTATTAAACGTTCGTATAAATTGCGGCTCTTTTCAGCATTTAAATGCCAATATTATCACAATGGATGTTTTCAAACGTGAGTATAGTGATTTTGCCCTACGGACACAAATCATTTTTAGTTCAGGAGTGACGATTTTTCGACCCGAACATTACAATGGAATTATTGATTTAAATAAAATTATTTATTTATACAAACATTTTGATATATTTCTAAAGATCTTTTCGGGTCATTCATGTTTTCACGGGTTATTTAATGTCAAAATTACTATTTTAGATGTTTTACGCGTGTCATAATAGTTAATTAAAATAACCAATATTTTAATGAAACAATAATTGTTTATTTATAATTTTTAAAAAATATTATTTTAATTGACTATTTTAATAGTTTCAAAAGTATTCAATTGACACCCTATGGATAAAGATACGACTGATTACAAAAACAAAGGTTTCACTGCAATACTTTAGAGTTTTCCAGGAAAAGGTAACACATAAAAACACATAAAATATCAATTTAAATGAAACACAATATGAAAAGAATCTTTTGCATTAGTAAATAGATAAGTTTAAATTCGGTTGCATTTCACGGTATGCTAAACGTATGTAAATGTAAATTCAAGTCCATTTGACTATCATATGCTTTTTAGAGATGAAACTTTTGAACACACTCAGAATCACTTAAAATGTAAATAAATTAAAAATTTACGTATCGAGACACTTGTGTTATGGACTTTGAAAAGGATTTAATGCATTACTTTTGAAAATAAACGATTTATCAATAAAATTATAGTATTAAATGTCAGCAGTAACTTAATGGCATTCACGTTGCATTAGAGAAAGTTACGCGAATAGCATCGACTAACGGTTGAGAATGTAATGCAATGTAACATTATTGGGTTCGCAGCAGTGGAAAGATAAACACAGCAGAGCATCACTACCATCATCATCCAATTGGACCAAATACTTCATCAGTGAAACAGCACCACAATGTACTAACGTACGAGAATTATATCATTGAGTGAACACAACATGCACCTCTAATTAGCAACAAATGAATAAGGGCATGAAACACCGATTTAATCAATATCATTGTGCCGTTTCAGGGATTCAATTTTAGGTTTCATCAC
Organism: Hypochthonius rufulus; assembly: GCA_000988845.1. Classification (NCBI taxonomy): domain Eukaryota; kingdom Metazoa; phylum Arthropoda; class Arachnida; order Sarcoptiformes; family Hypochthoniidae; genus Hypochthonius; species Hypochthonius rufulus. The sequence goes on from LBFL01132120.1 coordinate 51,701, forward strand.
GTTCTTTACTATTTAAAAATGCAAATATTATTTCAGCATCACACATAAAGGATTAGATTTGTCAACTTATACCGGTTAACGATGAAAAAATATGCGTATCAAATACTATGCGATCAGCGTACGTAATGCTGTCTCAAAATAATAGGGCACGAAAAAGAGTGTTCGGCAAACACAATTCAATTAATTCATTTACAGTTTCTTTTAAGTCATTTAATTCTAAATGACAATAGCAGAGCATTAGTGACTCTTAAAGCAGAATGAAGCGCTTGCAAATGGTTAATGATTGTTGAGTGTAGACATTTTGCGATAGAGTAATTTATGCAAATCACTATATATATATATATGTAACGTTCATTATCATTAGAGAATACAATACATTTAATAGTGACGATACAAAAATTTGGCATAAACTGAATAACGGTAACGATAAGTACCATTGCAACTGAAGTGTAAGACTCTGGTGCTCTCATCGCATTAATATGTAATTAGCTTTTCGAATCAGTGCATTCTCACTGCGGATTCCTCGATTTAGGGCCGGCGTTAATTAAGTACACTAAAAAAGGGTTGTAATTTGATTCGATGTCAGAGTAATTTGTCAGTAGTTTCATCTTTGGAGCCCTCTATCATTATCTTTATGTATCCGCACATAGAAAGATATCAAATTGTGCAGTGCGATGCTACTGCAACAATAATGCACGCATTTGAAAGAGAGAGGCATTCTAATCGATGAGCCCATCACATAACAAATACTCTAATATAATATAACTTTATATATCTATGGATATACCAGTGTATAGTCTCGCAATACATTGTAAGTCTTTGTATTGTTTTTGCCATCTCCAGGCATACGTCTTAACCCCTCAAGACACTTAAAACATGATAAATATGTGCTGCAGCAGCGGTGAACATCAGCTTCACGCGCACAATCGTTATACTGAATTGTATTGGAAAGTATGAGAATGCGACACGCTGCTTATGTATTGCAAAGATTAGGGAAGGAAATAAATGGACAGAAATGGATAACACTGTATGAGACATTTTATCCCTTACCTCGGATTTCCACGGAGTGACGCATGATGGAGAGCGTTGAAACCGTTATTATTAGTTAATGTTATGTCAGCGTTATGATCCAATAACAGCGATAACATATCTTCCCGTTTCTTGCTTATGGCGTCGTGCAAAGGGGTGTCCCCTTCGCAATCCTATGTAACAATACGCATTTCAATTGATACAATACAACTAATCGCTAATACCTGCAGACTCGCGTGACACCCGAGTTCCAATAAAGTCTTTACAACATTATAATGTCCTTTATTCACTGCAATATGAAGTGAGGTCTGACGCCGTTTGTTCCGAGCATTGAGGTCTGAATGTGCCTGTGCTAAGGCTTCGATCACTAATGGTTCGTCACCGAACGCCGCATGATGCACCGCACGATCACCGTCTTTATCTTCGATTTCGACATCCGCATTATGACGCAACAATGTTTTGATCACTTCGATATGCCCATTTTGGGACGCCGCTTGAAGTGCAGTGTGACTCGCGAATACACCATTCACATCGAAATCGATTCGCTTCAGAATTTCCTCGCATTTTTGAGCATCACCATTCGCGGCCGCTTTTACAATCTCCTCATTAGGATCACCCGATGCGTGTGATTCGAATAGTTTCTTAAGTATAGTCCCGAGTCCCTCACTACACACCGCTGTGGAACCGTCAGAAGACACTTTAACGACCGCTGCAGGATTATACGTCCATGAAGTGCCGCAAACGTCAACTTTCAGGTCATTATCGTGGTAAATCTGTTGGACCCGCCCAATTTTGCCTAATGTCGGGGCCATAGCCTCAGCCCATTCTCCATGTCCGCGCTGCAGGATTTTGATGCGTTCCAAATCATTGCAGACCTGAACCAAATCCCCGACCGAAAATAGCGGCGTGATATTTACAGCCGAAGAAATGGTATTTGAGTTAACTAAATTGGTATTTGCGATTATATTGGATCCGTTCGAACGGCCCGAACCAATGTCAAGATTGACATTGGAATGACACGATAGGGGCACATCACTACTCCCGACTTTAGTCAACACCGCAGGATTAAACGTCCATTTGTTATTACTCGGATATAATACAACAATGTCATGGTCTTCATCAATGCCCACTACAGTACCGGTTGTACCTAAGCACTCGAACATACCCTCAGTCCATCCCCCATGTCCATGCTGCAATGACTGAACAATTTCAAGATCTAAATCAACATTAACCAAATCTCCCATTTGAAACCCGTGTACACCCGAATTTCCCGGTCCCTGTTCCCCGAGGAGTGGCAAATGATCACGGTACACGGTATGGCCTTTGACATCACTGACCACTTTGAGATCGGCCATTCCTTCAAATCCAACTCTATACAGATTTTTTGCTCCGTTATCCCAAATGACATAAGCGGCACTTCGCGGTGATGTCGAACTCCAGTCTTGGATTTCTGTCACTTTTCCCCTTTTGCCGTTACCCCCGTCCTAATAATACAGTACAATGGTAAATAAATGAGATCATCACGAGCAATAGACTCAGTACCTGATCATCCCATTGCCAATCAACTCCTAAACACATACAAATTAATTAATTAATTAATTAAAATATCATAACGGAAATGTCATTCAAACCTCTCACAACTCTGGCACCGGTGAAAATCCCTTTAACAGCAATTTTCTTTCCCTTTCGTCGCGGCTCAATTAAGACTCTGTCATTCCCCGGCACAACAATACGATAGAACCGGTGCCTAACATTATGCTTATCCGCGTGATAACACATCGAACATAAATCGTAATTAACGCATTCGGCGCACTTCCATCGTATGCCGTAAATCGGTGACTGTTTACAGAAGTCGCACATCGCACCGTCGTGTTTCATACCTCAATACATAATTAATTATAATTATACATAACATGTCACATGACTTTTTATTTACCTGTGGGTGCAGAGTCGACAATCCTCAGGTCATACGCACCCAAACAGCGGTAATTAGCGGCAGTACCATTATCCCACACCACAACCACTTCTTCGGGAGACTCGAAGTTTCTGACAGTCCCTAAATGTCCCTCTCCCCCGTCCTAATCACGTGACATTACTAATCAGTCATAGCATATAATCCCATACCTGTTTTCCCCATTTCCAATCGGATGCGTTTCTCATTACTCTCGCCCCGACACCACCGTCAATGGCATTGTTGCGACCGCTGTTTGTGTTGGGCATTGCCACTGATGCTGACGCCCCTAACAATGATCGACTCGATGATGCACTATTTTCGATATCACTTAATTGTGAAATGTTTATATTCATTGTCAAATCATTGTCAGTGTTTTGCACCGAAACATTTTTGGTGTGAGTGAAACATTTGTTTTCGTGCCGTTAATGGTTATGGTGTCACATGTTTCGTGTCAGTGAATAGAGTCCGTTCAATTCGCACGGAACATTATGTTATTCGGAGAAAAATGGAAATAATTGTATATGTGACTATTGATTGGAAATTTTATCATTTAATACAATTAATTAATTGGAAAAATTAGTGTTTCAAATAATTTAGCATTAATTTTGATATTTAAAAACCCTTAATTCATATGTCAGTGCGAACATTTACAGGCGAATCCCATTAACAGTAAATCGTATAAAATAAATTGAGTATATTATTGGAGATAATGAGTGATATGTAAAGATATAAAATTTGTAATAATTTGAATGCATCACCCGAAATGAGATTTGCGAAAATGTACATCCCCATGCGGACGTGCAATTGACAATCGCACTGTTGTCGCATTCTCCTGTTTCCACTGACGTCATAATCATGATGCTGACACCACTCACAACACGTACATCCCTAAGCACTACATGCACATACATACACATATATATATTAAAGCACAGGTAACTGCTGTAATAATCATCTCGCAGTGTCTTCACTCACTCCAAATATATCGGTATATTGACATATATTCCTGTATATTCCAAGTGCTGTATTTTGCGGCATTATCTTACAGTGAATTAGAATTGTCAATGTAATGCAATAGTAATTATCATCACATTTATCGCCGCATCATTCAACTGATGACACTCTTTTAGTATTGTATTTATATATATATTTATAAAATTTTATATATTATATTGGAATACGCATCGTGTGAGAGTATCATTAAAGTGATATATAAATACACATAAAACAAATAAATAAATGTAAAATCGTATAATAATCAGTGATGTCTCTTCCATCGAAAGTATCTTTTGTTTTGATTTATTGTGATTCATCATCACCATTAACACGGTCATCAATGATTGTGCATTTCAATACAGTCAATAGTGTGGTGCATAAAAGTGATTTATTTGAGACGTTTGAATCCCTCACAATGACCACTGTCATTGAGACTAAACACTAAACATTAACATTTGTAAAAAGTTTATTTCATATATTAATTGTTTATGTTTTGTTTTTAAAGTGCGTTACGCAATCATATTTTACCATAACTTAATTGTTGACTAAAGTTTGTCATACGTATACGTATATATCCAAACATAACATTGTAAGTGAATGGCCACATCTGTCCATAGTCAGGGTCAACAGTCACGACGTCGTTTGGCCGCAGTTACGTTTTTATCGAATATATCCTTAGACGGTACTCACCGTGACACCAAATTTGGTATCGTGCTTAATGTACGCCATCATCACATACATCGAAAACGCTATCGAATCAATAGTGATGGTGACGCTCAAGAGCAGGAAGAGTATGATGATGCCACTTCCGGTGATGCGAATGCGCGTGTTCAGTGCGATGATGCGGAGAATGTGAATGGCATTGGTTCTTTGGCCTATTCTTTGCAGAGTCATGGAAATTACGAGACTCTATTGGGACATGTTCCAAATGATAAGGATAGAGATGGGTATGGGAATGGCATTTGTGTCCAATTCATGTCTGTATATGCATAAGAGTATTATAAACTTTTATTATTGTGTATCTTCGTAATCGCATTATTTATATCACTCTTATATTAGTTTATATCACTTCCCCCAAACAATATACTTTTATACTCATTCATATCTTATCGAACATTTTGATTTACGACACAAAAAACGGAGAAATGCATTAAAATTGATTAAATTTATAATTATTACTTTTGAAATGCTGAGCATTCCAAACAGTACATGATAATTATCAGCCCTTTACCTTAACAATTATCATTGACCATTTTCAAGGTTAATTAATGTGCCGCATAATTTAGTTTTATCATAAAGAATATCAAAAGGCATTTAATGGTACACTTATAAAAACATTCTGTTATAGAATTATGTGCATTTTGTTGTAAACAAAAGTCTGTGCAAAGAATTTCTAATTTAACTCTTATCTCTTTCGATATAATTTAATAATTTAATTACTTATTTAAGAATTCTCGAATTTTTCGGTCGCATTTCCCCCTCACTATTGAAGATGTCACGCGTCATAAACACAGATACAAATTTCTTTATTCTCTAAATTATACACCGTAACTAATGATAAGCATATGTTTATATCATTTAATCGCTCCCTTTTTGTTTCTTTCGTAATTTTCTTATGCTTAACCCATGCATTTAACCATATAAAGATGCAGAGAATGTTTATCATAAAAGTTTCCTCATGTGGAATTTCTACAGGATTATCTCGTACATGCATAAACCCTTAAGAAAATAATCCAATGGATTAGCCGAACATTCGCAAAGGAAAACACCCGATTCATTTTGACAAATAAATTCCCTAATCACGTATTATGCCACCATTAAATGAATTAAATACCACAAAATAATTAAATTATTGCTTGAGGAGAAATGCTATTGTATAATAAAATCGAATGCATTAATCGCCGTGCATTTTTGTTCTAAATTCAGAACGTATTTTATTACGCAAATGAAATGAGACGTGTCGAATGAGACGTGTCAAATAATGAATGAATCGATATAATTTCGATCATTCCTTATGACTTAATAATGATCATATGCGTATGCACTTTTCATATGCGAAACGTGTTCAGAACGTTCTATGATAAACTCCCTTTAGGATTAGAGTATATTCTGCAATTGAAGTATCTGATTGCAGCGGTTTTTTCCATGTGAAAGTTTAATAAATTGATTTTATTGATTTGTATAACCGTATAACCGTATAACCGTATAACCTCTTAATTTTAATCTAAATGTTTATAAAAACAGTACTTTTCATTTCATTAATGCAGATGTTATGTTCAATATGTCCGCGTACCGTTCCAATGCTTAAGGGTCGGGATTACATAGGATTTGGAAATTTTGCACTGCAATAATCAAGGGTTTTTCATAAGGAAATTTTCTAAACACCATAAACACTTATTTTGAGGAAATAAAATAAAATAACCATAAAATTTTGTTTATTTTAATATGTTTATGTCCATCCTAACCTCAGGGGCGGCCTCACACTATCTATAAATGTTTATGATTATTATAATTCTACTGAATTTTGATAAACGAAACATGAGTTTATCATCAATGATTTATCACATATGACACCATTAAACATGTTTTATTATGCCTTTAATAATACTTTTAATAAACAACGGAATTCATTAGCCCTTAAATTTTCAAAATGCATTTATATTTATCCCATTGAATTGCTTAAGTGTATGATCGTACGTTTTACTATTTTATTTTGTCATTTATACACTCTCATTTCATTGGAATTCATTGTTTACTCAAAGAGGAGGATATTTTCTCATCAGTGAGTCACTTTAAAGCATCTTCCAACACATTTACTTCGTTTTACTCACACATTAAGCTGCAAATACAGGGGATACAATTTAAAAGTTTAAATAAGAGTTTTAGTATTTGAAAAAAATATACTCCTTAAGTCATTATAAACTGATGCTATTAATGTGTAGACACGAATTACAAATGAAATGGAAAAAATAGTTTTTTTTTGCTGATAAATAAGTTGAACCGAAAGCTATTATTTTGGTCAACGCACAGAATGTGATGCGAAACTTGTAATAAACGTGTGGATCGTGACGCGATATTTTTATTGCTTTTTCTTTAGAAATGTATGATAAAAAGTTCTGTACATTCGCATTCGCACTTAACGTGAAATCGATAAATCAACTCTCATTTTTATTAATAAAAGTGAAAAATGGTGAAATGAAATAAAAATATGGTTCAACGATCACCGTGTGTCTCTAATTATAATTATATATTAATGGATAGGAAAACATCAATTCAGGCATAGCACTAATTTGGCAGAGATTCAATAATTAGGAATTTAATATCACAGACTTTAGTTATAATCTGTATGAATACGGGAAATTTTGAACGAGTAAATTGCGATTTTGTATATGATAAGCATCGTAAACATAAAAAATCTCTAAAAACATATACATTATAATGTTATGAAAAGTTTTCACATAATCTAATTTAGCATAATCCATTATATTAGAATTCTGTCCCTAATAACTTATTGCATATCTGAATGCATCTTTTTCTTTGTGCTTTAAAAGTGACTTTCAAATTTATTTTATTTTTATTATTATGCCATTTCTTTGCACGATGAATGCTATCATTTCATAATACAATGATCATTAATCATCTTAAGTCATGTAAATCTCAAGTGATGTTACCATAGCAATGATCTGAGATGAATCAAAATCCCTTTATTATCGTGTCGCATGTTCTTTTTGTTACATCAAAAGAAAAATGTAAAAAATAGTTTTGCTATTCTTTAGCGTTTTTTCCCATTTTGCCTAATGTCGTATGCCGTTTATTATTTAAATGGTAATCAACAAAGAGAAAAGCCCAATGAGCATACATAAAGGGCTGACATAACCATCTGCGAGCGCAAAATGCTTCAGTATCGTAGAAACGTCAAAATCCATTACGGTACTGATAATATAACATCTCTCATATCTTATATTAGATAATAGTTGTGCCAAACTTTTTAGTCCGTAGCATTTTTGCAATTTTCATAAGTGTAATCCATAATATGGATTCCATAATTCGTCAGCTTAAATTTGATTCTTTTATTTCGATCTAAACACAGATATTCGGACGATTCCCGTTCGCGTCAATCTTCATTTGGTAGTGGAAAACGTCATCGCGATAAACAAGAAAAACATCAGCTCTTTGGAAGTTCTGAAAGCATTGGTAAATGCGATAATCCTTTGCCATTGATAAATGAAAGAGAGTTTCACTCATTCATTTTCTCGAACGTCTTTAAATGTCTTTGAATGTCCGACTTTTATTTGTTATTTTCTTTATGTCTTTCCAAATCAGATAATTCCATTCCCCCCGTTCGGACTCAGTCAATAACTTCTAATACAAGCATTGGCACCGCACCGCAACGGCTTTCAAATAACGAACATCAGCATAATGTTCGATTTCTCAAAACCCCAAAGGATCAGCAAATTAGGGATGAAAGAATTGTGTTTGTATCGGGCAAAAAAGCGCCGTTCGCCATTTTCTCATCATTACCGTACAGCAAACGCGGACTTTACGGTAGTTTAAGGTACAAGAGACATAAGAAACTAATTGTTATTCGGCAATATTCTGATTTCCCTTAACTCTAATAATTGATGAACATTAAGTCAATTGCTCAGCAGAGCATAGACAAATCATTAAGTAAGGCATTAATGTACTGATCGATATCATTTCGCTATTCATAGGGGTGATGTAAAACTGGACATAAATAAGCGTCGGCACACATCCGGCAGTCGCCAATTGTCGACCATAAGCGATGGTCCTGATCCTCTGGATCTTCTCCAAATAATGGGCTTTGACCCTTCCCCTGATGGTCATGATATATCATTCGGCGAATTACTTACTTCCCAAAGGCCGACACACAAATGCAAACCCATTACTTCTTATCCATTAGGTGAAGCATCATCAGCCCACCATCACAATCTCGCAATAAGATGCTTCTCCCATGACCCTAACATAAAGCCCTTTCCATGCTTATCGCATCAAATGACCATACCTCAATCCGTTTGTATATGCGAATCAATTACTGGTAATAATAATGGGGGCACTTCTGTTGTTCCCGACGATAAAAAGTATCAGAATCAATACTTTTTTGGAAATTCAATCATTTACCATCCCAATCTGTTGGACGATCCCGAGTTAATTGCGGGAAAACACAGTACTTTATTGGCATTCCCTTCATATGTGGTTAGTGATTCTATAATTTGTTATTTGATATCATTTAAATTACCATAATACACAACATAACACAACCAAAAATGTATACAATCGTATTATTATTATTATGAGAGACAATATTTAAGATTCTTATGTTCACATTCTTCACTAATATATTTATAGATGTGCAAATGTTATTATAGAAAATGGAATTTCATTCCCGCAGAATGTCGTGTATTATGATAACTGTGATCGTATGTAATTGAATATTGTTTTTTTCAGACATCGCTTATTGATTATGTAAAACCGTGTGATTTGAAAAAGGAACTCAATGATAAGTTTAAAGAGCGATTTCCTCATATTCAATTAACGTTAAGTAAATTGAGAAGTCTAAAGAAAGAGATGTGTAAAATTGCGAGACATGAGGTAAGACCGTTGATGAATCAATAAGATTATCGATGATATAGCGACACGCAAAAGATATAAACAATTTTTGTGACTGAATGTGTCATTTTATGTCATTTTGTGTCATTTTCAAGTGCGGAATCGATTTTTTGACGATAGCACAGGCCTATGTGTACTTTGAAAAGCTCATACTCAAGTCACTCATCAGCAAACAGAATCGCAAATTATGCGCCGGTGCATGTCTCATTCTCTCCGCGAAACTCAACGATGTTAAAGGTACCGATCTGAAGACTCTTCTCGAGGTAATCAACCTTTAGACTAACTTAACGCATACCTTTAGTGGCATTTCATAGTAATGTGAATCTCATGTTTTCTTTTCTTTTTATTTTTGAATATGAAAATAAAGAAAATTGAATCGGGTTTTAGACTAAATCGAAAAGAGCTCATTTCAATGGAGTTTGGGGTTCTCGTGGCACTGGAATTTTCTCTTCACTTACCCAATTGGGAGATTCTTCCACATTTTCAGCGTCTTTTATATGAATCTTAAAGTCAAAGTTTCGGATTTCATGCTTTTGTCTGTTCTCATTTTATACTTTTTTTGAGTTTGTCTCTCACTTCTGTCAGAGTATTATTATTTATGATATTACAATTCTTTATAAATATTTAATACAGAGAATGATATCGTTTCATAACTCATCCCTTGAATTTTTGTCACATTTTTTTTCCAAAATACGGCACAAGTAAAACATATAAATGACGCTTAAACATGTTTAAAACAATTATTATTATCTTTTCCTTTACATTTTTGCACTTTAAATATTTACTGTAATTAACAACTGATTGCGTAATATTATTACACAAAAATTGTTTTTTATGATTAATTCTAAAATCACTGTGAAAGTTATTTATATAAATCAAGATTATTATTATTACACATATTAATGTTATAGATCGTTACTTAATGCTAGAGTATTATGCGGTAATTTAAATTTTATCAGTATATTGAAATATACAAATGATGATAGAAAAAACTTATAATAAAATATATTAATGAGGGAATTGATTCATTCATTTCGATAAACAAATAAATTCTCCGCATATTTTCCCAATGAAATCAGAGTTGAGTGTGATAATCCTGTCTAATGTCAGTATTATTTGGATATGAGTCATTTCTCAGGGGTAATATAAAAGAAGTACTCGATGATCGTCTTTCGAGTAAAATCCTATTTAAGCTTAATCTTGAAATCCAATGTCCACGGTAATACGGACTCTTCGGACCCCATTCACCTGAGGGTTTCATTATGTGTGAGAACCGCTGTTTAGAGATTAGAGGATATGAGAAATTGAATTTCACAGGAATTGAATTTCATAAGAAATTTGTTTCACATGAAATATTTCTATTTTTACCTCTCTTAACGTATATGCCGGTGCTTTCATCAACTTAATTATAATTGCAATTGGCAATGGTA
>LBFL01132127.1:20410-48392 GCA_000988845.1 Hypochthonius rufulus
GAATGCTATGGAATGCTTTAAGAGCAAATTGTACAAACATCTTACATCTTTTATATGGTTTTTTGAATTGTTTTTCTCATATTTTTCTAAGGATAACGATAAAAAAGGGTCTCGAGTTTTACTCAATAAATTCATTTTTCATCATTCCCGTTTTATAGTCATTTCTTATAAAGCATCACATTTTATGCAAAAAATAATTTCTTATGGATAATGATATCACAATATAACTTGAAATTCAAGATACAGAATTCAAAGTCAACAGATTTTTGTATTCCATTCCATCAGAAAATTTTACATTTGTATTCCCATTGAATTTCATATAATAGATACACATAATATATATTTAATTTGAAAGCGCATACAAAATATATCGGTGTATCGACGAAAGAATTGTTTAAAATATTTATAAATAATTTTATTTTGCGTTTGGAATTTCAATTCCATTCCATTTCTGGTGAAATACTAAATAAAAATTCCGTTATATTTACGGGTCTCAGATCAAAATGACCAAAATACGGGACAATAGTGTTCAAATGGCGGGACATTTTTAAATTGCATATTAAACATATTAATTATTTTTTAGTTAAATTTGTTTTATCATTTTGCAGAATTTAATATTTTGCTATTTGAAAGTGGATTTCTATAAAATTCTGCATACGATAGTCATAAAGTTTTAGTTTTGCAGAGTTATGTTTTTACAATATCCATTATGAGCATATTTAGTTTATAATGCCATAGATTTTTAATACACAATTTCGAAAATCACTTAATTTTGTAAAAAAATACAACCGAATCATTGCGGGACATACATGCAGTGGGATTGTGGGACATCTGAGACCCGTAACTTGAAATTCCATTCCATGGAATGAAATTCTATTTTGGACATTACTTCAGAAGCATCAAAACCGGAACAAAACATGACCAATGGACATGCAGTTTTATAAATAATAATACATATTTCATGTCAAAAAGAATAAATTAGAATAATCTTAATGTAAAAACAGAGTGAAAATGAAATTTTGGAATATTTAAGGATTTACTTTCAAAATGTAATGATTATAATCGTTAAAACATGAATGAATATGCTTATTTATACCCGGGACCTGTATTATTAGCCTACGGCCATTTCTCAACAGACCGAGTGACATATATCCTCTCTTCACCATTCGTGTTTTACCTTAGACGGTATCGAACTAATCAGTTTTCCGATGCAGTCAGTCACCGACGAGAGAAGAAATTTTTACGTGTCCTTTTGTTACGCGAGCATAGCTGAAATGCCTAAACACAAACCCGCGTTCCCCCCGCTTGGGTTTGAACTCGTGGCAAGCGACATGCACTACAGTTTCTCATAGCACATAACCACTACACCACACTGTGGGATTACGAACGGACATTAACAATTATTTTTAATTAAATTTGTCAATAAATTTAGAAATCAATTCTGACATAAAACGTGATGCTTTAAATTTTGTATGTTAACAATTCTAAGATATTGATTCTTTAATGGGTCATGAAAGGAATTTCGTGACTCTTATTATGACCTTAAGTGGTGATTAAAGATCCGCTCATAACTTATGTTAAACACTGAAGAATTTGATATTTCAATATATTTCAATATATTCCATTGACAATACACGTACATTATACAGTGTATTATTATCGAGTGCATTGAAAAATCATTGCGAAACCGAATTTAAAAGACTCGAATAAATAGTAAACATAGAGAAGGGTTTACATTTGCGTACATATATTATATTGGAAAGTATTGTTTTAAAACAATTGCAAATCACAACAACAATGGTAGACTTACTTCATTGATGTGTTTGTAGGTCTTAATGAGATCGACACTCAATTTTCTGAGAGGAGCCGAATTAGGCTCTCGAAATTTGTATGGTCCAACGATTCGGGTCTGACTCGAAGCGTTATTTAAAACGGTGAAGTCATTGGTCACCACAGGATTTGGTGCGGTAACATTTTGTTGTTGAGCCAATGCCATTAATTGGTCCTGAGTGACCAGACGACCGTACATTCCCCCACTCGCATGTCCTTTTGATTGTTCCCCTGAAAAATATTAATAATACAGACGTTAAATTCATTATTTCAGCAGTAATAACCAAAAATAATAAAACGTGAAAAGGGTTTTAATGAACGTGTGTTTCCGCATTAATAAAATATAAAACTTTAATGCAATTTTTATGTGACTCTATGTGACTATGAGAGGCAAATTATATTATTATGTAACCCTTTTCGTCGTTTCGTCGCTTAATTATTATCGCAATCATTATCATTATTATACTATTATTATACACATTTAATGTCCATTTTTAAGTTTTTTCGACTTAAATTTATATGAATTTATATGAAAGTTTTAATTTGAATGACAAATTTTGTTAATTTTAAAAATGTAAATATAAACGCATTACTAAATAATAAGCATTTCATATATCACTAACGACAGCATAATAATAATGTGCTTTACATAAACAGAGACAATCACAAGAGACTCACAATTATTTGGGTATTGTCAATGATTTAAATGAACGCATTTTTTGACAATAGAAATGAAATTTTGATTATTCATATAAATATGATCATTACAAAAGCACTGAATTTTATATCACATGCAAATAAAGCAATAATAATAAGTATTAATTATGTTTAAGCCAAACAAAGGCAGACAAAAGCCCGTATTTTAATAAATAATGAATGTCTTATATTCACAACATCATTATACTTTTTTTTGTTTTTCATCATATTTCATATTAAATGGAAATATTTAGAGTTTACGAATCGAGAAAATTGTTTAAAATTTTCCAAAAAATTTCAAAAACACTATACACGTTTATACACGTATACACTATACGCACAGTTTCTTACATAAACTTTGTATAATGAGAATAAAAATTAAGAAAAATGAGAATAATTATCATTAAAGCGAAAGGATTCCGAAAATTATATCAATAAATTTCGTGTATAATTAAATTTAGAAACGAAATTATAAAAAACAATAGAGTCAAATGTTAATTATAGCGTGTGATGCGCAATTATAATTTTATTTCTCGTATCGTAATATCTGAAATGTATGATTTGATGGTAAATAGAAGAGAATGGAGCAAAAAGAGGAATTTGAAGATAAGTGTCTCTTAACAGAATCAGAATCCTTTGAATGGAAACATTCTGCATTCTCCCATTTGTCTGATTACGTGCATTATTTGCTTGAGAAAACGGACCTCTTTTTGTTGCTCTTTTGTGTTTCTCAAATGCAGTTTTGCGTTTCTCAACACAGAAACAGTGATACGCGTCACAAACTTATAAACCAAATGGAAACTTATATTGTGTTACGACCAACAGTGAGATAACCCTGTACCGTCCCCCTTTAAGTGTCCCTCTCCCTGATTCCCCAACACAATCCCTTTTGTTGCATGAGGCGGAAGAGAAACTTATAGTTAGCAGTGTCCATTTCGTTTATCCGCTGCGGAGACAGTGATGAGATGCGGATAAACGCAGAGCATAAAAAATTACATTTAGAAGTGGAAACCGTGAGACGGCGCCGTTCGCGTCGCATCCCACCACAGTGAAGCTATGAAATTTGTAATAAAGTAAATTGAACATTATTTTACATTATTTTATTCAATTCACTTTAATTCATTTTAATCCATTTGTATGAAAAAGTTTGGGGCGGCACATGTGAGGCTTTAGAGAATTCTTAATGATCAAGTGACAGAAAATATATATTAAAATAAAAGAATGGGCGGTCAATGAGTGTTGTTTTTGTTGAGTAACAAAACATTTACTTTACGTTCACTTTATATGCGCGAAATTTACTTATGCCGTATGTTTATTTATTTCAACACACACTAAAAGGTAACACAAACAAACACTAGAAAAATGCATTATATTTCATGCATTAATGTGGGTAATTATTGACACACACAAAAGAGAAATTCTCCTTTTGGAAACGTGTGATGTTCGCATTGAAACACCGTAACATTTCGGAAAATTTGCTCATCATGATAATAGTTATCACCCTCTGCTATCATTCATGTTTAGCATTGTGCATTATACCATTGGTTCCATTGAAAGGGATGAGAAGAGGCATACGCCACTGCTAACCTAACCACACAAAACAGTAATTTGCATAGTGTAATCCGTGGAGTAAAGGCAATCATAGGAAAGGTGAATTTCCATTACTTCATCATCAACGGCATCACCATTGAGGCAGACAGAGAATAGAGGAGGAGAGGAGGAGAGAGAGAATAACATTCCACCGCCCGTTTATACTTAAATAATAGAAATTTGTGGCGATAAATAAGTTGCTATGGGACATGAACCTTTTCAGCTATTGTTATGCACACACAAACGGGAGGAAAATTTATGTGTCTTTAATCTCTCTCTCTCTTTGAATCATGTCTTATATATTATTAAAGTGATAGACATTTGAAATCAAATTTCGTTTAATCAATATTTGAGATGTTCCATTTGAGCGAACAGCACCAATGGTTAGTGTCGGGTTAGTGCAAGTGGAGGTGCTCCAAATGCGATGCCAGACAATGGTCTCATATCGTCTCATATTGAATTGAATCGGTACGAACAATATCATACCTCAATGGGCGTCCTTAAGTTAGTCTCTCCGGTGTCAAACAGTGCAAGTAGAACAATGCATGAATCACGCGTGCGGAAATGCTTCTGCTATTACAATGCAAATTTAGGTTCAAGTATATAATGGATGCCTGAGAAGTATATGCCTTGGAAGTGTATGCTTGCAAGTGTATGCCTAGCAAGTGTATGCTTGCAAGTATATGCCTCAGAAGTAGATGCCTTTCGAGTAAATTTCGAGTGAGGCATGTGCCACTAAACTTGCATTAAAATGCGTTTCCCCTCCTCTTTCGCCACGGATGATGCACTTCAATAATATGCTATTATATTGCATAATATCACTGTCCGCGTCTCATTTCTTTATCATGATCCGTCTCTAAAAACGGAGTATAAACGGAGCGGCGCAGAGTCAAACATCGCATCCCATAGGATGTCTCTTCATCTTTGCGAATAAATGTAACATATAACTTTATATAAGTATATTTAATGTATAATAACAATAATATGTATTATACTTTAAGCCGATATTCACTTTAACTTAACAGTAAAGCACAATCAAAAGGCAAATACACAGTAAGTTACTCAACTCTTACACACAAACAGCTAAAGGCTTTTCATGCAAAAAGGGAGAGCACTTCAAGTGGTTTTGGATCAAAACATTGACTCGCAATTCAAACTCAACAATTCAAAGTAACAGCTAATTCTATTGCATGCTCTATTGTTGCGATTGTGACGATTTCCTGCGATATAAACCACTCACTGATTGCTTTTATAGCGGAACGGAGATGTCGACCATAGAAATACATTACATCGGTACTGCTAAAAAGCTATGGAAAGCAGTTGTACATTAACTAATACAACCAATACTATGCTAATCATCAACCATTTTATTGAGCCTTAAGGCCCAAATACATTATACTGCCATAGATTCCCATAGATTCTCCTATCCTTATTCATCATCATCAATTGCATAACAAAATAATACAATCAGCACAATGGCAAAAGAAAAAGTATGATTCAAGGGAATGAATTGCTGATGATATGATGGGGGCCAATGGCTTTGGAAATGAGAGTACGCGTTGCGAATACATATGGTGATATAATGCTAATCATATGAGAAACTCACAACACAATCATACCCAAACTACACTTATCATAAAAGTGGAGCCGTACAATTGAATTGCTAAAGTAAAGTACAAATTCAATTCCATTACACGAGTGAAATTTTAGCGTCGAAAATGATTGTCCATCAAATTTGCTATCACTGGTACAATATAAAAATAGTTAAAAGAGAATAATATCAACAGAGGCACGAGTCTTGTGTATACTCCCAATGATGGGCCATTCTTAGTTTTCCTTTCATTTCTCTCCTCCACTATTTAGTAATTCCGTTGGCGTTTGGATTGTCAATGTACGGCTACAATTTACTAGTGGCACAATACAAAGTGGAAAAGTGAGCGCAAAGTGTGTTTGTGTTCACTTATCAGTGAAGATTCAGAGCAAAATGATACGGAATGTTAAACAAAAAGGCAAACATGAGGTTAAACACGAATGGGGACAGCGGTGGGCTCAAATCACAAACATCACCGAACTCTAATATCAAACATTGCCATGAGATACGAATAATTCGCACCGTGTCTTTAACCGATAAATTAATGTAACGCTGTATCCCGACAGTACAAAACGACATCAATTTTAGTAACGACCAAATTCAACTCCAACAAATGGCGAGACCATTACTGGAATCGCGAGAATGACTCTTTTGAATCACTATTTTAAAATGTTTTGTACTTTAATAGCCAAACGATAACATCGGATCATTATTCACCCGCGTTAATAGTCAAAACTAATGGCAATTAACGCACATCATCATGCTATGGTTGATAAAATAACCTCAGGTGACATCTTATAATGTTCATTTCTGTAGCATCATCGATGTTCCATCCCCAATAATATTGTTTTAAAAGTTAGCGAAACGCTAACATATTCATAGGAGAAAATTACGGAATGTGATGCCTGAAACAAGAATGGAATGTCAATGAAAAGGGACGGAAATGGTTCTTCCTTTAGTTGTTCCTCCGAAAGGGCTTCACAAATGTACGTAAAGATGTTGAGCATTATCTGAGCGATCATAAGAAGCGTTATCGTATGATAGAGAAAATGGAGAATTGTATTGTGATTTGCATCATATAAAACGATATGCATTATGGAATGACGGAATGAGGAAAAAATGATAAACTATGAGAATGATGATGAGAGGAATCGAAAAGAATAAAAGAGATCCCCGAAAATGCTTTTTATATATTCATATTCGCGCCTCAAACAACACTAAAATCACGATCCAAACAATAGATGATTCGTTTCAGGAAGTAAATGATCGCATTGAGGATCATACAGAAGGGGGTGAATGGAATAGAACAACCGGTATGTGATGCGATCGTAATTTATATTATTTAACAAATATGACTGAAATGTTCCATCGAATAACTTACGTTCGCGAAAATATTAAAATGGAAAAATATGGAACTTAATTCAAACATCTATCGTTAGACTTCTGCTAATGGTTCTGACCAAAAAGGGTATGCGTAAAGAGAAAAATGAAGCCAAAGATTGGGCAGTGATGAAGAACCATAGAAAATGATAGCAGAGGATATCGCATAGAAAAATCGTTTAGGATCAGAGATGACAAAACATGTATTCTCTCATTCGAGTTTCTCACTCATACAGTATTATAAAACTCACGATATGCTACACAATGTATTTTAACATATTGCATCGCATTCTCTATCTTTAGCATAGATACAGAGAAAGAGAGTTTATGAAAAATAAAAGGGCTTTCGCATGACAACACATTGCGAGAGATGAATTGAATGATGCTGTGAATGGGGCTGTGAATATTAGAAAAGAGGAGGTAAAGAAATTCCCATTCATTCCCATTACAATGATAAGGAATTACTGAATAAAAGAATAAACACATATACAAATATGAAAATACATACAAATTATTGCACAACAAAATTGTTTCAAAATTAATGGTTAGTGATGTTCAAAAAATTAGTTTTTATATGCCTAAACATGACTCATACATGCATATGACTTATACACGAGACATTCTATCGGTACATCGCAAATTGGGATTTTGAGAACGTACAAAGCAAACATTCGTGCATCAATGGTCAACAATGAGATCAAAACGTGTCGCAATGCAGTGAATGAGATCAAAAATCACACAGTATATACAGTATATACGTTATATACGTTAAAGATATTGTAAATAACATGCCAGTGGCACAATAATACAAATCGATTCGACTATGTCCATGACAATATATGATACCGAACAACTGATGGAGTTAAGGTTCAGATAAGTTAAGGTTTAGGGGGTCCGTTCAAATACATTTAATTTGAGTCCATCAAAAAGGGAAGAGTCTGCCACTGCCTGATTGTGTTTGAACATGAGACGTTTTTATGATTGAAAAAATTGTATTGACCAATCAAAAAAGTTCATATACAACAATGAAAGGCCTGCAAATAATTATGATACCATTCCATTGTATTGCAGCTGCTGTCATCACAACAGATGCCGAAAATAAAAGTAAAAAGAAAATGAAACAAATCAAATCTTTGCTAAAATTTGTCACAAATTTTTAATTTCATCAAAAAAGAGAGCTCAACACACATCAAACTAAAACAATATCATTATAATTGAACGGAGAGTCGAAAGGATTAGTGTTTATGTGATGCGTTCACATTAATAAAAACCAATGAGAGAAACAATCGTGATTAACACATAATCGATGCGTTCACATATATTCACATACATTCACATACACGTTTTGTTGATTTATCGACGCACATTATGTATAAGTTTTGTTATAAATTCTCGTTTATTACATCCGCTTTTAACTAAATTTTTAAGTGTGGTAATTTATGGAATATCAATATTGTGAATGATATATTTTAGTTTAGATCAAAATGCACCGAAAGAAGACATTTTATAGTTTATAATCTAAGATATTCTAAGATATTCTGATTTTAAAGAAATATGATAAAACATTATTTATTTATTATGTATGTCTGACTTTAGACTTTACTCATACTCTGAACTTTCCAATGGAAAAAGATTCGCATCTTCTCATATGCAAATTATCTTTTGATTTATTTAAAAAGTCACCGATAATATTGAGCAGTGACACCAAAAAAGGTGTCACAAAGAGAATTCCAATATTGGAATATGTGTAAAAATTAAATATACGGTATAAAATTATAATGATAGAGAAATGTATGATTTATTATGACAGCAGTTTTCATTGCAAAGCATTAAAAATGCAATTGGAGATGATTTTTATTTCCAATTTAAAACACTATACTCGCGAAGAGAGTTTCCGCGTCATGCATAATAAGTTAACGTTTGACATTTTCACATCTACGAAATTAGTCACGGGAGTAATATACGAACATTTCGTATTACGTTTTCACATGAAATCATTGCATTCATTAGTTAAATGAAATTTATGCCACAAGTGTCTGTACCGTTTGTAATACGGTAACGTCAAGTATTTGGGAATCATACGGTATGTCTCTGTGCCATTCGCATGGTGAGGCTGAACCTGAACAATTCACATATAATACTCAACATTTATGTTGATAATAACATGCGGAACATCTGCTTTATTCGGAGATGAGATTAAATCATGCGGAGATAAGCCTCACACCGACCCACGCACACGTCCCAATAGCAGCGATGGCTGCGAACGGCGAGAGGATAATCATCTAAAGGAATGCACATCGCCATGCAGTTCATGTCCGCCTGTGATGGTGTTTGCATGTTCTGCAAAATGCTCAACATTCACAGACACTGCATTAGCGTTACTCACATACTGCTATTTTTTGGCAAATTTATCACTCTTTCATGAACACCAACATTAACAGACACAATGTATGCGCCTGTCACTGATGCTACAATATATAGAAAAGTCGAGATAATCGCACATCTAAATCTATAGCGACAACGAACAGAGCAATGAGAATCTGCGATTGGAAATTATTAATTAAATTAAACAAACATAACATGAAACCGCATTAATTGTTAAGAGAAAGAAAAATAATTGTTTTGAATATCTGTAAATGACGCGACTAAAACTTGCATAATACTTATATAATGCACCATTAGAGCATTAGAGAGCGTTGTGAGTCACAATTTACCATCAGCAAACACTTTACGCACCAATTGATGATGGAAAAGTGAAGAACTCGAGAATGGCATTGCGGAACTCCCAACAGTTAAATACCAAAACACTCGATATTGCACCGTAGTGAATGCAACGCTCATTAATGGCATCGTTTCCATAAAGTAATTTATGGCAAATTTAAAATAATATTCTTTTAGAATAGTGTTGGCATTATAAAGGTTGCATTGTATAGAGGTGAATAAAAAATAATAAAGCGTCAAACAATGGGGACACATATAATTGGAAACGGTGAGTTCTCTCCTCCCCTTTCTTTAAACAAATCCTCCATCCTCCGCTTGATCCGCATGCATAATAAGAAGAAAGAGATGAGAGGACACACAATAGAGAAAATCTTCTCTATCGTATGCTCACATTTTTAGTATAATAGAGATGAAATGATGAAAGGGAAAGGCATTGAGCCTCACGGGTTAAGATAAGAGGAAAGAGAGAGAAAAGAGGGGTAAAAAACAAGTCTTTCGGTATATGAGATGATGCATCAGTTATTTTATAATAGGCATTGAGTTTGTGGAGCAGAGACAGTCTCACGCAAAGCCTCATGCATATTTAACAGAGTCACTTTTCTGCAGCGATCACAACTGCAACGATCCATCTCAAGATGCAGATGCTGCCATTGTATATGCCACTGTAGATCATGAGATGAGATATTAAATTAGAGTACATAACACTAATAATGATATCAATGATATCAATGATCCTGCGGCGGCAGTAAAAAGTATGTCATTATTTTTTGCTTTTCGAAAGTACAATTTCATTGCAATGGAAGTGTGTATGACAGTGAAGCGCGGTTTATGCGATTCACCATCGGTACCGACGAAATTTAGCGCTTAATTGTACTTTGCAAAGCAACAGCAACAAAATAATATATCATTGAAAAAACACGGAGAGTCAGCAAATTGTAGTGTGTGTTGACTCGAGTGTAGGTTCGTGTGTTGGTACGTTCCGAGCAAAACCAGTCTCACACATACGGTACATGCAATTTGAACAGAGCTAAAAGCATTTAGCAAAGCGATAAGATTGATGACATTGTGTGGCATCACTGTAGTGTATTGCTGCAGTGTATTGCTGCAGACTCACACCAGAGATGTGCGAGAGATGCGGCAGAGTCAATGGATGATCAAAAGAAAGGAGAACGCACTGCGGCAATACACAGATAATGGTAAATGGTGGTAAATGGTGATCCCAAAGAATGGCGGGATAATGATGGTTTAGCTTTTGTAACATCCCTTAGTGTTCGACATAAGGGAGATTCGGACGCAGCATCAGCATCCTCCTTAAGACCAACAAAAATATCATCACATTATTTTCATTGTGTTCGTCGAGCCATTAAAGTTGCGTCACATGATTGCCTTAACATACATATATATGCCTTATATCATTGCCTTAACACCATAATTGAGCCTGTGTCAGTGTGAACCCATCTTTATAGTGTTCGCAGTACAACCACTATTTGACCACCATCATCATGACTCACTGTAGTGCCTCATTTTTTCTTAGATAAAGAGTCTAACAACGATCAGGCAATTAATTCTGTATCAACAATTTCATGTTACTATGAGCAACCAATTTATGGCGTTATACCATAGGAAGCATGACATTCTCGGGGATGTTCCGACACTTTATTACGATCTGTTTTATGTTTATTATAAAAGGGGGACTTTTAATACACACATAAAAATAAAAACAGAGCCAATACTGAATTGGACCGATGAATGGAGGCTCAATGTAAACATTTAAGAGTCGGTGTTTGAATGTGGAATCCTATCATTAAACGTATGCCATGAAAAGCCATTGAAACAGTTATCAACCATTAAATGCACACTAAAGTAAAGTCTTTCATTTCCATTTTTTCCAACTCATGGTTCTTTCACAATCCAATGCGGGAGGGGAAAACTCTCATAAAACATTGCCATTGAAAAACCATTAATCTGAATACATGGGACCACTAATAGCTTCTGCAATCGGCCAAAAGATGCGTGCGCTTCACTTATGCTAAGCAAATTCAATAGAGAAATAATTGCGATGCCATTACCGTGAGTATGAAAAAACGAGAGGAAAGAATGAGGAAAGATATATACATCAGTCTGATCGATTCGGTATTGAACGTGATGGCAATGATCGCAGTCGAGAGTTTAGTACTGAAATGGCAATCACTATGTAATGCACCTAAAGGCAGTTAAGCGTATTTTAGCGGTTTCGAGAGATGTCTTAAATCGCTTCGGGTAAAAACGTTACGTTCTTTTTCATCATCGTCAGTCCCTTTCGCGATAAAATGGTCAAATGCATTTTCACCGTCTCTCCTTAACTATTAAATAAGTTGCTTTTGGCCAACCAAAGTCATCACGAGACCCGATGATGGAAGTGGGGTAAACCCGGAATGGCACATCATTCCCATAAAACTCTCCGCATTCAGATTAAATAACAAATTGAGAGAGATGATATCGCTCCGAATGTTACCGTCCATCACCATACAATGACACTCTGAGAGACCATTGGAGATGCATTCGCTTCTAATGAAGACGAATAAGGGACGAACCGTCTCTGCCTTTTCCTTTTTCCTCCGCTCTAATCACACATTTCATTGCATTGATTTAGATTAACTGAATTAATCACGTGTAAATCTTTTATGCACAAAAAATCACATTCGGGATTATTCCATTCATCAGTGCGTCTCATGGCAAAAAAGGATAAAATGCGAGGGTCAAGAGAAAAGGTTATTTTAAATATTAACCGATAAAAAACTACCGAAAGAAAACACCATAAATAATAAGAAAATACTTTCCAATTAATACAATGCATGTTCATTTTGAAGAAAATAATTGCATACATTTGTGAAGTCATAAAATATCTCTTTTTATGACAAAATAATCCTCTGAGAGAAGCGACACGAGAGACACGAGAGGCAAATCGTAACGATCCTAATTGATAATACTAAATAATCTCAATTATATGCTAATGATAAAGTAATGCGTAATTCAAGTGAATAAAGAGTAAAAAATGAATGCACATTTTTCATATGCAAATTTATTTGATTTTTTATATAAATTTTTAAACCGAATGTTCTTTACAAATAAAAAAATGTGATTAAAAAGCAAATTGAATAACATAAGAATAGGCAAATGCCTTTTGAATAGAGTCAAATAATGGAGAGTTTATCGTGGAATTGATAATCGTTATAAGCCCTGTACAAAGAGTGGAGCATAAGCGTAAGCAAAACGTGGGCGAAAGTCATTACGCAAATTCGACAGACGAGTGACGTGAGTGAAAACTCTCTGTGTTCTTCGGATTCGATCAAAACTCTAAACAAATTTTGCGGGTCTTATCTTTCGCCAGAATGTGGAGGATGCATGCGAATGATGCGGTGCATTACATTCACTTTCTCTTCTCTCTGTTAACCAATGTTAAGGGAAATTCTAAGAAATGCTACTAAAATAGATATTCACTATTATTACATTCCTCAATTCAAATGTGCAATAATCAATTGCAAAAGTTGAGTATAAATGTCGCGCAAAAATATTCAAATCATTCGATGATTAATTGATTTTTAAATGTTAGAATATAAATGTTCGCGCAAATGGATGGGCATAAACGAGGAGAGAATGAGTGTCACTAAAAATATAAATGAAAAATAATAAAAATGTGCATTTTTCGCCGTTTTTCGGTACGGTTTAGAATCAGCAATTTCCAAAGCCAATAATAACTAAAAGAGCTGATACTAAAAGGGCTGATAAAGGGATGAGTCTATTCCCGAAACCGCAAAAAATGAAATCACAAAATTCAAACCAATGATGCAGGAAGAGAAAGAAAAGATTGAGTATGGGGACGGTGCAGAGCCCATCAAAGCCGGAATTCAATTTGAAAGAGCAGCTCCAATGCTATAACAGGAAAAGAATAAGATGAGGTACAAGTATATGATCTTTTCGAGCCAATGTTAGATTCAAATCATACACAATACTTGAGCCGTACAATACGATTTTGTGTCTTGTCTATGTGTATGTGTATGTGTATGTCTATGTGTATGTTGCATGTGTATGTGCATCTCTATGTGTGTGGCTTCAAATTTCAGAACAGATAGAGACGATTGAAAATCATTGAACTGTGTCTATTATTGATGTTTATTTTCCTTTCAGTGTGTGTGAGTCTGACTCTGTCTTTATATCTCACCGCACTATGGATGCATGACATTGCATCTCAAATTTTAAATTTTCCATCCGCAGCATCATTCGAAGGGTTTCGATGCGAATTACAAATCACTAATATCATTTGCAATACGCGAATAATTAAGTAGTATCGGGAAAAAACAGCATCAGTTTCCATAATTTATTGATGTGCAGAGTATGGTGAATGGTGCTGTGCATGGTGCAGGTGCACGGTACTGTACATGGCATAGTACTAGCATAGTACAGGCATAGTACAGTGCAGTGCATAGAGCAGTGCGTTTTTAGGGCTCATGGAAACAGCTCACA
Organism: Hypochthonius rufulus; assembly: GCA_000988845.1. Classification (NCBI taxonomy): domain Eukaryota; kingdom Metazoa; phylum Arthropoda; class Arachnida; order Sarcoptiformes; family Hypochthoniidae; genus Hypochthonius; species Hypochthonius rufulus. The sequence continues at coordinate 34,722 of LBFL01132127.1, forward strand.
GTTGAGGGCCTATTGAGTAAGCTAAATCTTGAGTAAGGATCTTCATATACCATACAGCGATGGTAACTATTTTTAGTTTTTCTCACTCCGATCGATACGGTCGTGGGCATGAAACACCGCATGCGTAAACCCGATTCTTATTACAGTTACCATTTTTTAAATAAAATGCCCCGCGGCTATGTATATGCACCACGTACGGCTGATATTTACAGATATAAAAAGGCAAATGTGTGAAAGGAAATCGCAAATATTTCCATCATCAGCTTCGCATAGCAACACATGAGATGCCAATATATTCATTTGGCATTATCACCGGCACCCGATTGGCTCTTTGATGTTCGCCATTCCGATAATCACAGTGATGGCAGTCGTTGCCATACATCCCCATACATCCCCGTACATTGCCATGCTAAGTAAAGAGTATCAAGGGACAGATGCATCAGCGACCTTTTATATGTCGGGGCATTGCGCTGAATTACTCTGAATTACTTTCATTGACAAAAAAGGGAGAGAATAATTTTAATTTAAGTACGGTACGGCTCTGCAAAGAACAACAATTAAAGGCGCTTCTGTCACATTATCCTCATGAGATAGGGATGAGGTGCGAGAGAGTGCAGAACGAGAAAATGGGGAGGAACGGCGAAACACGAGTTATTTCTGTCTGCTTTTGGGTGTCAAACAATCACATGCTATTAACATAGTAAAGGGGCAATTACAATTGAAAGAAATGCACTGAAATAAAATAATTGCCCCGAGAGGTGAACACAGCAGTGTAAAACAGTGTACAGCAGTATACAACAATGTACAACAATGCACTACAGTACGGGAATAGTGCGGAAAACTTCCGCTGTCAGCATTTACGCTCACAGAGCATTTAAACTTCGAAACTTGAGGCAAAACCTCATAAATTCATATATTTAATTCACAATGATGAAGAGAAAGAGAATGGCGGCATCCTCTTTACCCCTCTTCTAACTATTCCATGTGCCAATTATCTAAAGCGCTTTAGTAATGCGCCACAGATAATGGTTCCTTCAAAACCCAGTTTATTGTGCATCACGAGTACGAGAGAATTGTTGGATGTTATATGTGAATCTCTATGATCTCAAGAGAAAGAGATGAGAGGAGAAACGGCGTTATTCTGAATATTGTGTCAAATACAGAAGAAAGGAAAATATTTTGTATAATACTGTATACGTTTACAATCAGATTTCCAAAGTATTACATTGCGTCGTGAAATTCCCAATTGAATTGACAATTAAATGAGAATGGTTAATGCAAATCAATGCTGTTTAAAGGGTCCGATTAATTAGTTTGGGTTAGAGATGCGCTTAATTAAAATAATAACATTATTTTTAAAAATAACATAATGACATAAGCGATTACTGACATATTAATTGAATGAGCATAATGATATTAGGGTTTATATTAGAGTTTATATTAGAGTTTATTAGAGTTATTCAAATGTTACAAATGTTCACACATAATTGAGAAAATATGTGACAATATATATACTATGTAAATGTAAAGCGAATTGGAAATGTCAAATTAATAATGTGCAAATCAAAGTTCAACAAATATTTGTTGCAAAATTTTATTATAAATTCAATTCAATTCAATTGAAAAGTGTCAATAACTTTCAAAAGGAAAAGAGTGATGCGTCATCATCAATGACTAAATTAAAGTGTCCGTCAATCACAGTTGAAAGAACTTCAATTTCCAGGCTCAGGCTAAACTGACCGGGGGTAGCCCCGGGGGACGCGCCTAACAAATTGAGTGGCATTTTTCGCTATGACAATGTGCACGTCACACTTTAAACAAAAAAAGATCAAAAAAAGTAAATCACACTTTGAATTTTTGTAATATTTATTTATTTTCCTCCGCAAACATAAGATTCGACTCCATTCGATTGCTTTTGGGAGATGCGTTAAAAGATTTTTTAGGGACGGATTCTTCAACAGCCGAAGTACTTTCAGCATCTATCGAAAGAGCGATTTGAAAATATTCCTCAACAAACGCTGTCACATTTTTTAGGGACATGATTTGAGATGCTGCGGCGTGTTTTTCCGTGAAATTACAACGGTTTGAGCATCCTAAACAATACAACAATGCTGGTACAGTATAAACTACAATAGTGCAGGGATTTCAATTACAAACTCTGTACATATGAGATTAGTTCAATTTCCAAGGGACTAATGTGCCACAACTACAAATAGAAATAATAGAAATTGTTGTTAATAATTATTATTGTTTCTTTTCCCATTTCAATTTTCATCGTAATGATAATGCCGAACGTCCAAATGACCTATCGGTGGGGCATGTAAATTGAAAAGAGAGGAGAGGAGAGGAGACATGCGCCTGAAATCCGATGAAATTACATAATGAACATGAAGATGAAGATGTAGAGCATCGAAACATTAAATGCGGTATCATAAGTCACTCAACTTTAATCGAGTAATATAATAGAGTAATTTGCGAATAAAATTTTTCTCGGAAGAGGCAAATGGTAATGGGAATTAATGCCGCGTATATAAGTTATATGTATATATGTAACGCCGCACTTTTCAGTAATATGTGCTAATATTGGACAATATCTGAATAAAATTGCCATAATATAAGTTAAATTTATGAACAATAAAGAGAGTACAATTGACTGAATCACACTCCATGCTACAACATGTACCACTCGAGTAGATGTGCAATAATTCATAGATTACAATAGTTATGTTATTTGGCGGCAGTTATCTCCTGCAAAATGAGACAAAAGTCATGAGAAGTCATGAGCCAACAAAAAATGGGATCACAAATTTGGATGCCGTATATTATTGCACATCCTAATCTTCATCTTAGGAAAAGGAATAGCGAAGGGGGAGAATCGTTCACGGAACATCGCACCACACAAATCACCAGTACCATCAGTTATCGCGATTGTCATGATGCAATCCTTGCCTTTCGCTCCCATCAATGTTGGGCTTTGTTGCGAACACAGATATCGGGATGTGTTGGGATGTGTTAGTTGTGGCTATACCCAAATAGAGAACATCGTGTGTCTTCCCCAATCTAATATCTCGACTCAAAGTTATTGCAATTTCGTCTCTTTACGTTTATTTTGTTTGCAAAATTCGAGGCAAAAGAGATTATATGGGAGTGTATAAACGCAAAAGAGACAGTAAAACAGAATAAAGCTAATATAATGCTATATTCTTAAGCGGCATATATTCTTATACGGAACACGTCCATTTACATAATAGCGTTTGTAACATTTATGTGTCTCTCACGAAGTATGGTAACAACTGCTGGACTCAACTCGATTCACTACACATGAAATACTACCATAGAACACATGAAATACTACCATAGAACCTCACAGCATAATAAAATGTTTTACTTTTTACCCCATAAAACTCAAATGCTCTTCTTATGGCGTTCATTCAATGGGGTGACAAACTGCACACGTTCCTTATTTTCCGCACGCGAAGAGTCCGACAATTGAAATACTCTGCTCGAGAATAATTCTAAAAAAAGAATTCAGCACAAAGTTGTTTCTCATTCTTAGTCTGTCCAATGTATGCGCATCACAATTGAGACAGTGATATGCTCTCTGCATATGGCAGAATGATATATATTTTGGCAGTGGTGAAATATCAACGAAACCAATTCAATAGGGAGAAACTTTTCTCAATACTCAATGAAACTACTCTCACAAGAAATATCTCACTTTGAAATATATTCTCCAACAGCCATGGTAAGGGCTAAGAACCGTCTCACATATCAAGTGCCTCCAATTGATATCTCCAAATATTCGATAATTTGCATGGTCATGTATAACTTTTCCCATTCCCCTACATTGTAATGCATGGAAAAAGTGTTGGACTTAAATAAATGAGAGGGCTTTGCTAATGTTATAAGAGTTGAGTAATATCGTAGGGGCGATATCAACAAACCCCACTCAAGTAATATATGGCATAATCTCTCATGAAATTATTCAAATCTGACACGAGACCACAAAAAATTACGACCGAACGATGCAACGTCTAACATGTAACTCAATTAAGAGTATGAGACATGCATTACACTGCCCTATCTTTTTTGGCATCTCTTCTCTCTCGACCCAAAAATGGGCATAAACCACAATCTAGAGGATTGACGACGCACATTTTTCTAACTCTTCTGAAAAGACTAATAATTTATTTTGTTCATACATGCACAAAACCCTTATTACGTAACAAAAATCGAAATTTCCCGTTTTTTCACATATATATAACTATGAGTGATCAAATTTCTCCATATTTTAATATAAGAGGGCAATAACAATAATGAAATGGGTTATTTAATATGACATGCATAAGAAAAATAATGAAAAAACGCGAGTATAGTGTAAAACAATTGGGAATGGAATGTTTATTGTTTGGATTAAATGCGACAAACGCCATGAAACGCTACGAAACGCCATGAAACGCTATGAAACACTACGAACAATGCATTTATCAAACGGCCTCTTTCTTTAGTGACAGGATTCCAATTCATAATAAAAAGGAAGTTTTCACTGCATTGCAAACTTCAATTGCAGTTAAGCCGTATATACGCATTGGGAAAAGTTACGTTAAGAGGTCGAAAGGCAATGCAAGCGATTCCATCAGTAGGAGTATACCATTAGTGTGTGAACTTAGAGAGGATCCCATTGTACTTTCACTGTCAGCCACAAGAGAGATTTCGGTGTTAACTTAGATATGCCAATGCTGATGTGATTCTAAATGTTAAGAATAAGATGGATGATACTGCAGAACGTTGCGAATCGGCGGGAATTGGTTAAAAGCCGACGATTCCCATCAAAAGATGCTAATATATACCAGATTTGGATTTCATGCCTATGGTTTTACCGTAAAGAGCATCACCATCGTATGCAACACGATACCATAACAAGATTTGCCTCAATCTCCATTACGTTTATACATTTTATACATATCTCAGGTCGTTGCAGAGGATTCCATCACGAGATGATTGACTGTATTAGGGTTTTACTTTTGCGTTCAGACGAATCATTAAATAAAAAATTATGCGTTTAGAACATGAAGTGAAGGGAAACCTATTGATAAGCAATACACTCTCAATAATTACAATCGTGAAAAGAGGTTATGGTCCAAGAGACACAAATCATGAAAATGCCAAAATGTGCATAATAATAATAAGAAATTGACGATTACAATTATGGACTAAAATTGAACTGTTGTTATTCATCATGCATCAGTTAATCCGAATCTCCATTTCCACAATTATATAATTATATCGATCGAAAAATCAGTAAATTACCAACCGAATGTTCGGTAATACTTTAATACTTTTGGATAGTGAATTCATAAAATAATATATTTTTTAATTGAACTTTTAAACCTCAGATGTCTTCAACTGAAAGGAACAAATCCATTTTAATGAATTTTCAATTTTAAGGAATTTTTCTCAAATAATGAGACTGAGAATTGTCAATTCCCAATCTTCTTAAGGATTCACATACTACAGCTTTAATGAACATATATTAGAGTCACCGTCACAAAATCCCCTATAACTTTAGATATGCTCTTTATTAATCAGAAAAGTTCTAAATTATTTAACATTCGAAAAAATAATTTATTAACTTCAATATCTAATTAATATGTCAGTTGTAATGATACGCAAATTACACATCCATTTGCAAGGAATAAGTGCGGACGGTTAACATTTTACCAATTATCAAACATATACCCCCACAAATTCAAAATATTAATTACAAAAATTCTAGTTTAGGTCACAGAAGTTTACGCTATGTTAGGTTATTTATCTTTTTAATGAATCATTTAAATTCTGAGAAATTTTATCTTTCGAATGAAATTTCATTGAATATCTTCATGAATGTTCCTAATAATTGGCGAAAAGAGTGGGGGCTATGGTAGTATTTAAAAAATCAGATATTAATTGAGAAATCAGATACAAAATAAGGAATGTGATAATTATTGAGTTCATAAATTATTTGATATAAAAGCTGCAATTTTGTCATAATTACGTGTTTATCGTCTAACAAATTTTGTCACGAATTAGCGATTTAACAAAAAATAACTGATAAAATATTGATTTCGGCGATTGATTCATAATTAAATCACATTTAACATTTACAATTCCCTCATCTGTCTCATTATAAAGGTATTACAGTGAAGCCGAACATCTACATCAAAATGCATTTCGGGAGGCCTCTGACCGTATTTAGACTTACAAATTTCGGTGATTGTGTCCGATGATAGTGGAGTGTAATGGAATTTTTCTGCTCATTTCTGAGCACAAATTTTTAAAACGTATGTGAAGAGATACAATCCCATTATTTGAACATTTCACACGTAAATAATGTAACATACAGATGATGCATACAGTAATTATTAGACATAAACGATGATTTAAAGTGAATGAATTGCTTTAAACCCGTGTTATTAGTGATTCTCGAAAATACGTAATATTTTACCTAAAGTTGTAAAGGATTTTGTGTTACTCGGTATATGTCTGGAATGTCGTTACACAACATTCGCCGGCATTTCTCTATTTTTTGTGAGTCTCAATCGCGTATTTCCACCCCTCGTGCCCTGTTACAAAGTCAATGAACCTCCCGAAGGAAACTTTTCTGCTTAAATATACTTAAAGATGCGCAATTCCATTGGCCGTGTCCACTCCTGCATCGGCAAAAGCGCCATCAGCCTCCCACTTGCGTCAGGTTCAAGGGCGGACAGGTGAGTGGCGTCGGGTAAAGGGAATAAAGGAGCAATGAGAATGGTTGCATGGTTGTTGTACAGAGAGTCTACAGAGTGTACAGAGAGACCATACATGTTAACCTTGTAATAAAAGTCAGGTATAGAGGGGGCCCATCAAATCACAGACACTATTAAAGAGCAGACAACAGCCATTACTACACCTGAGATATTTCTGATGGCAGATGATGCTGCGTGACAACGAAACCCAATATAACACGACAGTTCCTTTGTATTTAATCATCGACAATGAAAAAATGAACAAATGTAATCATTTCATAGATATATTTTACTCAATTTATATGATTGAATTATATTTTATCGCCGATCATAGGGGACGAGAAATGCGCGACACAAATAGGGATGAAAAATGCGACACAAAATTGTTTATCGGGAAACGAACGCGAGAAATGAATCATTTCGCATTCCGTTGGATGATAAGATGATGATGATGACGCTAAAGGAAAAATATGAGTCGAGCCAAAGATCAACACAATGAATATGTTACATGTTACAGGTGATCGATTAAAGCACTGTTAAGCCGTACCATAACCGTACAGATTCATAACCAAAACCCAAGTAAAGCATCGATGCTCTGCACTCTCCATTATTCATGTATTTTTTAAATTTAATAACATTTACTTTTGCTGTTTTGTTTTACTAATGCTGTAAAACGAATGAATACGATTGATCAGTGAAAAGGCGGTGCATTCCGAGTGATTTTTTGTTTCTAATATTTCATTCACTCACTCTTTTCGCAAAAAATTCAATTTGAAACAAACGCAATAAAGTAGAGTGCGAATTCGTCATGAATTGGGTCTGTAAATACTGAAATCGCCGATTTTAGCACCGATGGTGAGACTCTGGTATGAGATAAATCACATAATAATGAAATAAAATAGAGAAAAACATTGTAACATGACAATTGAGTTGATAAGAGGAGGACTCTAAACTCCACTTTTTCCGTTTCCTCTCCCTTAATATTGGCACAAACATATGTGTATGTATAATTCCCGTACGGTTAGTTGTGGCGTTTATGCATAAATAATGCGGGCCTCACCCATCTCAACGTAAATTGGCATCGCACATTCTAAAAGATATTATAAATATATCTCTGTTGGAAAAACTTTCACAATTCGCAACTGACAGGTAATGGCGATCAGAGAAAGACCCTCACTTCACACTCCCTTTCTTAGTTCATGGGTCGCTAAGTTTCAATGATAGCCCCAAAATTATATGATTGGCATTGCTTTAACCATAAGATAGAGAAACGATACGCGTGCCAAAGTCAAGCGAATAGCCAAAAGCACTAATGAAATTATTATTATGACATGTATCAACTTCGGCCAACGCTTATGGGTAATTGACGCCCAAAGCCAGAACTGCGCTATGCATGGGGTGGAGGCGGAGATGGTCATTGGAATGTTCATATACATATATTAGGGTATCAGTACCAAAAAACACGCGAACACACTTAGGGTTATGCTTAAGCTGATCGTATGGGTAAAGAGAGAATATTGTAAATACATTCGTGTTGCATATAATCCTCCACCGTCAAAATTGATGCGGCTCAACTCATAAATGGCAGTAAAAGTTCCATAACTATTGCAACGTGAGACATTTCCTTCCTCAATAAATACATGAAAATACATGAAATTATCGAATAAAATTTTAGAAACACTAAATACACATCCCAATGACGCTATCGCATGCCTAACAATTTATGGTCTTCAGGTAATGCCATTATATCGATGTAAATCCCATCGATATAATTCATTTGCATACATTTTGTGTACATTTGTATTAATAATTATCTTTTTAAAACATAATCGTTTCGTGTGTCGATTAAAATCGGACAAAAGAATGCAAAATTCAATTTGAATAAAAATGCCCCATTAAAAGGGTGACGCCTAAAAATTGGTCAGAATTACAACGGAAATTGAATTTATGTGAATAAAATGCGAATAAAATGAGTGTAAAATAATGTGATACAAATTTGGATGATTCTCATGGCAATGTTAATCCACAGTAAGATAATGCGAATATGATATTTTTGCATGTTGTGAATAGTGACACGTCTATTGGTAGCACAAACTTCACAGTTGATGATGCAAACGAGTGGCAGAAGCACTTCAATTCATGGCTAACATTTTGTATGTAAGAATAGGTATACACCCTCATATGGCACGTAAAATACTAATTAAGAAGGGAATCATAAAAAGGAAAATTTGAGTATGCATTTAACGATAATGCCAATTGAGGTTGAGACGCATCCGAAGGAAAGAAATTGCAAAATGTTTAAACGATTTTTACTCTTCATAATGTTAGTATATATATCTATGGTATATATATCTATGGTACTGTTACTGTATGAGGCAAAATACAAATCTACATTTGCGAGTTAATGATGTTTATGTATGCCATTCCATGTCATCGGCGCAGTAATTTTGGGACTCATAATCAAATATTTTGGTGAACTCCAAACTTAATAATACTTTCGGAAAGTATATGAGTCATTTGATGAGAAATGTCATGCGATATTTTTCATTTACCTGCGGCTGAACAGAAATAAACTTATGCTAAACACGTTAAGAGTTATATATACGCTTATGTTAGCGAATGTTTCGGTGAAATATTTTATATATTCTTATATATATACAATATATTAATATATAACTGCGTCTATGTGTGTGTGCGTATATATATCGGCATTTTTCTATTTATTAAAAAGTAAAATGTGATTTCTGATTGTGGTGATATATAAAGTTTCCAATACAATTCAATAGGAATTTTTAAGGCAGTAACGGATTCCAATGCTTTAACGTATAATTTTGTGAAAAATCAATGAGAGGCCTAAAAGTATAAAACGATCTCATAATTAAATTTTTGTTTAAAGCGTTAAATTACATTACGTTACGTTACATTTTGTTCAAAGGCATTCACCTCTTCACTCTCCACTTTCCGTCTCTCCCATTCCTTTATAAATTTTAAAACGGTATAAAAAAGCTTAAAATTTACCATGAATTGGGCCCACACACATACACACGGCATAGACATGCACAGGAAAAGAATAAGCAATTGTGGATCATCCTCTGCGAGTTAATGGCATTTTCAGGTTAATAGAAAGGCCGACATAAATTATAAATATGATCACCTCGAGTAATACTACGATCCGAGTGATGCATTATGCATTTATGACCATCATATTCAACTAAAAAATTTATCGTATGTAAAACCAAATTTCGAATACACTATTAATTTAATACTATTAAATGACGCGATAATAATTCTCAACAAACAGAGGATAGAAACACATTGCGGCTGACAATGGAATGGAAAAAATAAAATTCACTTATTTTGGCAGTTAATGTATTCTTTCACATGAGGTGATGATATTAAATTTTATATATTATTTGTTTGTCAAATTATTTAAAGTAACGTTCGTTTACATATAAAATAATGTAACCGTTCAATGGTTTTATGAGCCATTATATTCAACCCCAATGTGTACACTCAATATTTTACTATGATTTTACATTTAAAGCCGCTAAACAATGGTTGTATGAGATATGTTCGGGTGATATAACACTTCAGATCATAAACAAATGGAATAAAGTAGTGAATAATACACTACAAGTACAGTGTCCCCTGCGAAAAATTTACGTCATTCTACTGATACTTATGGTCGTGTATTTCGGGTATTGAATCTGCGCCCATAAAAGTAATTACTTTAGCGTATGATATTTAATGAGCTGATAACAAAAGTTTAATTAAAACACACCTTTTAAAAGTACATTTTTCTACATAAATTTAGGGAAAACTTTTACTAAATTTTAAATTAAAAACAATTATTTGTGTATATATACGTTTAAATATACATAAACGTATCGTTTTGACAAAATGCTAATGCCAAACGATTGCGTTACAAACGAACGGTAATTTAAATTATACACTTTTGCATTTCTGATCGTATAAATCATTTTAAATGTGAAAAGTATTAAATGAGTTTTCACCACTCAATTACTCACTTTCGTGTTATTCTATTATGGTTAATATGAAAACTTTATTCTAATTGCAACTGAAACACTACTTTAATAGTCAATACGATATCATCAGAGCGTATAGAGAGTAGTCTAATGTCACATACGACGGTACGAATCGGTAGTATTTAATGCACGAAAAAAAAGATGCCATTTATTTATGGGTCCGCACTCCGCCAAAGATCGGTATATAAAAATTCTCACACATTTTGACATTTATGGCAGAAGTCGCATTATCAATATGAAATAAGTCCGCACCAAACCCCTGATACAAGTGTAAAAACACGCTAAATCTTCATATGGTACATCTAACTCTGTAAATACACCAAAAATGTCATAATGGATATTTCACGTTTTCGTAGCATTTTTAAGTAAAGAAATATGGTACCATAGTATTTGAAATGCTGATATTTTTCACATGTAAAAATGATCACTGAACATTAAGTATACAGAAATATTTGCAAACATAAAATAAGGTGAGAGTTTATATTAGTAATGCTAAGATTTGCACTCAATCATTTGGTAAGATCAGTGATGCAAAGCAAAAAGTTTTCACTGTAAAAAGGAAAAGTAAATTCATTTTACAGAACCACTTCAATCCGAAAATTCTTATATAATGCTTATACTGTCATTGCGCTCATGCAAAATACAAACACAGGTAATGTGTTGTGTTAAAAAGAGTCTAATAATTTCACATAATAAATGACTGCGGTGAGCGTTTTTATGTATGAGATATGCATAAATGGCTCTGAGCTGTGGCATTTCGATTACTAATGGAATAGAGACAATTATACTTGTCTATTGTTGGTTATCACAGAGAAAGACTGACAATCGCTGCATATTCCATTTGATACTAATGGTGGGAAATGAGAATAATGAGTAAAAAGTAATGCGAAAAGTAATAACGAAGTTATAAACCTGTGAAGTGAAATCTGAATTATATCCATTCATGCAAACCTGTGATGGCAATACTTATGAGTCCTCAGGTGAGATAATATCATTACTTTCTATTATTAGATTCAACAGAAAAAGCCAAAACCATCTTATTATTAGTATTCCAGTTTATGGTCGAATATCACAACAGAGATGCAATATAAATGAGTCCAAAAGGAGCATCGAAGTGACAGGCGATAGATGCTAAAGGCACGTATAACTATATATACGTATATTGGGAGTTAAGGCGTTTATAACGAGAAAGAAAAGAAAATCCTTGTCCAATGCACACCAAAATGTATTACTTTCGGCACCAAAGAAATGGCATCACAAGAAATGGCATCAGAAGAACGGCATCAGAAGAAATGGCATCACAAGAACGGCATCAGAAGAAACGGCATCACTAGAAATTCAAGTAGAAATGACTATGCCTGTACTTTCATTAGCGATGCCTCTCATCTAATATTTGAGCATACACATTCTCTCTCTTTTCTCTTCTCTTATTCTTGTTTTTCGTGTTTCGCTCACACAAATGCCCTCACAGATTCTCATTCCAACACTTTTCTCAGAGAAATCCTTTGATTACACGCAACGCAAGAGAAAGAACATGTAATCGGATGAGGAGTGTATATGTGTGCATAGGAGACGAGTGAACATTGTTCAATCCTGACTCGAGATGCCCAATATTGACCCGTTAAAGATGTTATGCCTCAGGAGTGCCCTTATAATATATATTGGCCTTTTAATACAGAAATAGAGAAATTGTGCCACGAATGGGCACGCCCCCATCAATATAAACACTTCAATTATATTCCATGGAAAGTACAGTTATTATTATCATCATCCTCTTGTCCATTTAATCCGTTGGGGGTTCAACCATGTCTTTAACGCGTTTTCATTTCATCTCACCATTCCATTACACTTTACCATTTCACAATCTCGAATCTTTTCCATCAAATGCTATCAAATCTTAGATAAATATTATTGTGCGTTAAGCTCATCTCATCTCATTGCACGTCATACCCGACACCATCGCAGGGCAGAGACAAATCACGAGAGCGTCTTCCGGTCATGACAATGGGACAAAGGGTCATGCGATCATAGCGGTCATTTGGTCCATTTCGCCATCACCAATTGACAGATCACTGTCATGCTACATTCTTTGTAATGTCTTTTATCCCAAAGTGATGGGCATCTTTGATATTTCATTCTCTCACAGTCGGTGAGTGAATGTCGATCGAAGGGAACGATTTGAAAAAAGAGAATGCGTTAACTCTGCCGGAGTATTACACTTTATGATGGAGATGATGATCATGCAAATTGAATGCCTCTCGCAAAAAGGCAATTCTTCACCACAACAAGTGACGAAACAAATTGTTGCACTCATTCTAATAAATAGAAACCCCAATTTGTGTACATCATTATCACTCTTTTACAACCAATTCCTATCGGAATCCGCAAATTCCCATCGGAAAGTCTAATAACAAACACCGTTTTTTATTAATATACTATTTAATGCATTAATAACGTAATCGTTAATTTTTAAAAATATTCTCTAAATTTTAGTGCTTAACTCAAAAGTTTAAATTATAGTCTCACGAATTAAATATCAATTCTTTGGATCTATTAATTTAGGATACGAATAAAGAGAAAATTACGAAAGATTATAGAGTACGGAGCGAATCCATCATTTATAATTGCACTTTTGGGTTCAATTGAACTAATAATAGAGACAGAATCGGGTAATTAATTATGTAAACACTTGTAAAGTCTAAATTTGCGAATTTTCGTCAAATAAAACTCAAATGCGTCTTAATTCTTCAAAATCTTTTACGAGTATTTCATTAATTAAATAAAATGATTTTTCTGCTTTTTTCGTCGGCATTAAAAATTCAAATAAATTACTGAAAAGACAAAAACGAATCGATATT
>LBFL01132130.1:2707-17353 GCA_000988845.1 Hypochthonius rufulus
CATAACATTAAATAAAAATGATTAATATATTTAAATTTATTAATATCAGTTATTAATAACAATTTTCAGTAAAATATACAATGTTTGTAAACATTAGTTATTTCTTCACTTTCTTCATGTGACCTCTGAATGCGTTATCATTATTTGGAACTTTCTTTTTGTTTCGGTTTCGATTCTTAACATCAACCTCTGCATAAAAATGATCACCGACTTTTTTAGGTTTCATTTCGCGTTCGATTCTTCTCCTTTGTTTTGAGGTCAGTTTTGGTTTTTCAGTTTCATTATCATTGGTTTTACGTTTTCGTTTTGTTTTTAAACATTTTTTGGTTCTTTCAGAATTATCCATAACAATTCCTTTACTTTTTTCATCACTCAATACATTTTTGGATTTCATTTTAATTTCATCATAATTCATAGCATTTTCTTCAATTTCATTATTTTCTTCGTTAACATTTTTATCGTCAGACTCATCACTACCATTATCATTATCATTATTATCATTATTATCATTATTATCATCATCATCACCATCATCACCATCATCACCATCACCATCGTCAAAATCAGAATCGAATATCTCTGAGTTTTCCTCTAAACTCCTCACATCATCACCTTCAAATTCTAATTCCACATGAACTTTTGACAAATTTTGCGTAACTTTTGGTATTGATTTATTCACTTCCGATTCTGAATCATTTTTGGAATTTTCCGAAATTTCATCATTTACCACTCTCATATCATTATCATCAGTTTTCATTTCATTTTCCCTATGATCATCGCCATCACATTCCGGGGGTTTCACAAAGTATGGTAATTTCCCCCTCTGAAAATCATTTAAAATCATTTTGGAAACGGTATTCACATCCGTTTCACCGCCTTTCAACAGTTTTCCCATTCTCTTCGCAATTTTCTCTAAAAACTCTTCACTGTTATTCCAATCGTCGATTTTATATGTTTTAATTAAATATTCTTTTTTAACCCTTTCGAGTACCGTCGGTATATGATCTGACGGATCTTGAATATTCTCAACTCTCACGACTCCTTTCAATACAGTTTCAGTGTCAGTATCACCGGAGGGATAAACCACCCCCGGACAGTCAATCAAATAGATACGTTTCATGAGAGTAATGTACTGCCATACCTTAGTTTGTCCTGCAATTGGCGCGACACTACAGACTATCTTCGAACGGAGAGTGTTAATTATAGAGGATTTTCCAACATTAGGGTAACCGATAAACCCGACACTGATATTCTTTTTATCAGAATGTAACCGTGAAAATTGACGCAAAAGATTGATCATCGCACCCTTTCCGAAGGGATTTTTGACCGAAGCACGGAATGCCATCGTTGGATATTCACTCGAAAGTGTCGTAACCCATCGCTGTGTAACCCAAACCGGTACCAAATCACATTTATTCAAAACTAACACCAAATGTTTATGCGGTTTTTCTTTCCGCAGAAATTGTTCGATATGTTTGGATCGCGTCCCCATCGGGTCACGTGCATCGAGAACCTCAACTACGACATCACTCGAATCAATCACTTTATAGAGTTCACCCCAAATACGTTTCGATTGTCCTTTTTTCATTATCTTCTGTTGCGGTTCGTCTTTCGGTTCAAACGAATCGGTCATAACATTCCCATCACTATTAACATCATATGTGTCATTTCTTTGATTCACTTCCATTACCATACTCTGGAGATCATCATACTTAACATTCGGTCGCTTTCGCTGTGCCTTTTTCCCGAATGTCGATCCAAAACTTTCCGTATCTAAAATATGTACGCGCGAATACTTTGCACGTTCATTAAGCAATGATATGGGTAATTTCGTTTGTCTCATGATGACACTATACGGATCTTTAATCGCTTTTCCCAATTCACTCTGAAACTTTTGTAACGCGTTTTGTGTTACGGTCCGTGTATTTCCGAACCATTTTTGGTTCGGTGCGACACGTGACACTGAACCCGATGCGATTGTCGACTGAAACGGCGCGGCTTTAATGATCCGCCCCTTTCGGTTGCGGATCGGTTTACCGCTCTTATACATCAACAATCGCTTTATCGTTGATTTATCCCTCAAATGCGTGTCATTCGCACTCTTCGGACGGTCGGGGTTTAGACTGTGATTACCCTTTTGAAATCCTTCGCGTACCGTCATTTTCGATCCTTTACGTGTTTTCGCCATTTTTGTTGATATTTATGTAAATCTTCTGTTAATTACAATTGATAATACAAAAATTGAAAAAATTACACAATTAATGTGTGCATTGGTTTTACATGCCAATGATGAACACGTGTAAAGAAAATATACGACGGCCGAGACTTGTTTCAAATGTTCAAATAAAGTTTATTTAATATTCGGGAATTGTAAAGTGAAATAAATAATATTTATTAAATATTCGTTATAATTAAAGTCCGTCGATAATTAAAATTAATTTAAAATTATAATTTTTAAATTGCAATACACTTTAACCCCTGTAATATATTAGCATACATGTATTGAGGCAGAAATTTTAATAGGGGTTTGCGTTATAGAGATTTGGGTTTATAAAAATTTCCATGGGTATGAACTTTTGTTCTACAAATATAAATTATTTTATTTATTATATAATATTTATATATTATTAATTATATGATATAATATAATATTTTATAATATTGATCAGTGTATAATTACTAACGGAACACTACGGAAGTGTGACTCGCAGATCCTGACCATACTTCGCCCAAAAATGTTTTGTATATATATAAGAAAAAATATAATTTTAGCTGCTGACATGGCGGTATTGTATTTTTTAAAAATTTAAACAGTTATAAATTTGCCATGTATAAACATACTCTGATCGGTACTTTTTATTTACACTTGTATAGATTCATTAAGCAGATACTAGAATCGGTACTCGTCTATTCTATTGCAGTGCTATAATATACAATATTCTGTATATTCTTTATGACAATATAAAAATCTAATAACCACTTTGTAGTGAACATTTTTAATATTCTTATCATTTTTGTGATAATTTATAACGAATAAACCATTTTTCGAAAATTATTATTTTTATATCATTATATATAATATATATACACAGATATATCTATATATATATATATATATGGATATATATATACAGATATGTAAATTTGCATATACATTCAACTTCAATTCATTTTCTGGTTCTCGCAAAACATTTTCCATAATTTCAATGAATAAGAAAAAATACAATTTTTTAAAAATATAATTGCATTTTAACATTTAAAATTAAGGATTTTATTCACAAACAAATTTAATCATTAATCATATCATCATTAACACGACGAATTAAGTATTTCCATATGACGATAATTACATGTAATTGTTTAGTGATGTACAATTTACAATGTAAGTGTTTTCCACTGCTATAAATCAAATGTAATACTACAAATCAATTATTATAGATGTCATTTGTATTAAATTAATAATTAAGACTAATTAATTACAATTTAATTACAATTATAAATGTTTATTTAAAATATGAAATATGTGTTTACACTAATTGCATTGCAGCATATGGCATAGGAAAATGTTTTGCGCGTTGCCATGGTTTTGTATATACACCGGAAAATGTTTTGCTGAGATCGGAAATAAATTGAAGTTGAGTGTAATATCATTGCAATATGATAAGATGAATACCGACTCTAGTATCAGCATAATGAATCTATACATTTACTGTAGGGTAAGTACCGATCAGAGTAGATATATACACAGCAAATTAATAATGAATTTAGTTAAAAAAAATACAATACCGTCATGTCAGCAGCTAAAATTATTCTAGTTTTTCTTGCACATATATAAAGTATTTTTGGGCAAAGTATGGTCAAGATCTGCGAGTCACACTTCCATAGTGTCCGTTGTAAGACTGCTCATTCCTGTCTTTCGGATTAGAGAGGAGAAATTCCATAGAAATACGAACTAAACTAAACTAAACTAAACTAAACTAAACTAAACTAAACTAAACTATTCGATTCGGAAACTAAATTGAGCTAAACTAAAATATTTTCAAAATTTTAAACAAAACGATTTTAAGAAAAACTAAACTCAACTAAAAATATTTTCATATTTTTTACCATTACATTAAAAATGCTTGACATTCATAGTCAATTGTAACACTAACACCATTATAAATTGATTTTGTTTATTTGAATTTAACATGAAAACTGAAATGTGAACCCAATTCTTTTTGAAGATAATTTTAAACTATAGTTTATATCCTTAGCCATTAGCTTGAGACTGTGTCCCGTCATTTTTGTGACGTGACGCGTGTCTTTACATATTGATATTGCAAAAAACCTGAATTCATTAGACTGAATCTGATGGTCTAAGGCTATAGTTTCATTTGTCTTTTCTCTATTTCCGAACACTGCTGTAAGATAATAACTGTCATTTGTTTTCAAATACCAATATTGTCATATTAAACATTTATTTATGCTATGATTTGGTTTAAACGTTTATTACTAATTTATAATTTATTAGATTTTCCATTGTGAGTCACAAAATAAGCACATTCCTGTAATAGGGGAACGGAATAATGTGTATGCATCAGTGCTTTTTAAGTTAAATACACTCATTATTCACTTCTTTTAACTAATTTCCAAGACCCATTTCTGCATATAATTTTTATTCAGTTTTTTTAAATTATTCAGTTCTTTTAACAATTTTTCGCTGCCCAAACGATTAAAATATCTGAATAATGAGTGTATTTTGAATTAATTTTAGGTATAGTTTTATGTATAATCATAACTCAAATGTTTTTAATTAAAATAATTTTAGTTATTATAGTTATTGAATTGAAAATTCAATTAAAAATGCTTTTATTTGCATGTATATGTATATGTATATGTATATGTATATGTATATGAACATTCACAAATAGAGTCAGAATTACAATCAATTAAATTTAATATAACATTCCATAGGGTTTTAGGTATGCACATGAATGAGATTAGGAAAAACATGATAACTCCACTCATTCCCCTATTGCAGTGATACAATCAATTTACGAGTGACAAACACTATTGTTGATATTGATATTTTACATCGTCATTGTAGTGAATCACGTGACTACTCACAGCACACATCTCTATTTGATTACTAATGGCGTCACTAATGTTATTCTCGACTCTATGATCAAATAGTGCAATACAATAGCAATTTAATAGTAATTTAATAGTAATTTAACATTTATTTACAATTATATTAGAATTATTGATTAATCATAACGATTGAGTCACTCGTAACGAAACGTGCCAAATAATTGGGCATTTAATACATGTGTTATTATAATAAAACATTTGAATTAAATGTATGAAATCGAAACGAACATTTGTGATTAAATCAATTTAATTATATATAAATGTGTTACATTATGTTGAATTTTAATCATTTTTGTATATCAATTGTATAATTATAGTATAATTATAATTATAAATAACGGAAAATGCTTTACATATTTTATGTAAATACGGGAACGATGATGACGTTCGACATGAATTTGGCACTCGAAAAGTAATGAAACAAATTAATTATCCATTAAATTAATTATAATTAATTATATATAAATGTTAATTATGGTTATTGATTTACAGTGTGTCGCATCTGAAGAAATCGATATCATCGCATTGCCAAATCCCCGAAGAAAAACAGGTTTTGCTCATCAGTGGCGGCGAAAGTCTCAATGAAACGTCGCGTGTGTGCAGTTACAATGCAGGGACCGATACAAATCCCATTTTTCTATTTAATAAATTGTCCATTGAATCCTCATCACCGCCCGCATGTGTAACTGATTACGGTCCGGACCCGGACATGAGAGAGAGAGTCGAGGGGTGCATTGATATGAATCCAAATTATAATACGGTTGTTGCGCGTGCTGAAATGGCGCAACAATTATACGAAACTGCGAAACAACAATTGCATACGTGTGAGAGATTAGTGCACGATCAGCACCTGCAGCAACAGGGATGGGCGGCTGTGGTCGCGAATTTAGAGGATATCGCTACGGACTTCTCTAATACGAGCATTCAATTGGAGGAACGGTTCCATCAGTTTGTGGAAAACAGAGATTTTTATTATAATTTGTTACGGAAGTATGTATTTTGTGTGTTCAATGAACTGTCCATTAATTTGAATTATCGGGAATCAGAAAATAGTTTCTGATACTTTATCTCTCAACAAATTATTAAGATAAGGGACTCAGTGACACGTGATTAACGGTACATTTTTATTTTATTTATTCAGAAAACAAATCTATTAGAATAGATAATGTACAGTAAAGAGCTCTCATTTCAAGCACAAAATCCACATAAATATTTGATTTTACTTTAGTTTCTCATTCAAAGTTTTTAGCATTACCGTTGTCCTAAATACAAATACAAGGACGCCCTAAATGAAGTATCCCCATATTTACATTTGATGTTAATATGGGGATACTTCATTTAGGGCTACTCTATGCACTTACTGTACACTTACGCCTCTCGAATTCGAACGTATCGCTGCGAAATTTTCGTTTACGATGAAGAGGTTTTTACCTTATAGATGTTTTAAATATAATAATATATAAAATTAATAGCAAATATTTTAAAAAATTGTTTACGTTAGAGAGGTTATTCACGTTTAAAGGTGTACAGTAGTGTAAGTATTTGGGACAACGGTAATGCTAAAAACTTTGAATGAGAAACTCATTAACTTTAATAATCTCTGTAATGAAAACACATCATTTCGGTCAGAATCCGCTTTATTAATTTATTGATTAAACAAAATTTGACCCCATTATAGTTACGTTATAGAGGTTTATATTATATACATATTTTTACATAATGATTACTTTAACATTTAGGTTTGAATTAATGGACTTTTAGTGTATTAAAAATTAGATTTATATTTTGATATATTTAAATTTATCAATAGTTTTGACAATGATTTGAAAATCCTGTCTCAAATCCCTGTTTTGTCATCATTACTCCATCCGAATTCCTCTGAACGGAATGATAACACTCGCCATTCGTTGTCACTTCTCGAATGGATCGGCGAAAGGGACAGTCAAAGCAGTTTGGAACAACTGTCTGAGCAGTGTTTGAAAGGGATCGATCAGTTCGACTTCGGGAAATTGGACAAAGTTAAGGAAGAGATTAATGAAGTACTGGAATTGTCGAATCAGTCGAATATGAAAGAAGTGAGGGGACTCGAGGAACGGTTATACGGGCTCGAGAAGTTGATGTGTGAGGCTAAGAAAATTGTTGATGTGCAAAAAGATTTGGCACAAACATTCTATCAGAACCAAACACGTGCTTCAAATTTACGTGATCCTTCGATTCTCCCCGATTTATGCGCGTCTCACAAACAACAGTTACAAGTAATGCTCAAGAATCATCAATATTTGAGGGATATCAGAAGACGATGCGCAAAGGCCAAAGAAGAGTTATCTGTGAATTTACATACACGATTAAAGTGGATTATGTTTGCCGAAGAAAGACTTTTCGAAATCGATGCGACGGTACTCATTTACCGCGAAAATTTGAGGCGACTCAAGAAGCATCTCGAAGTTGTGCATCAGTTTCATTTGGCACCTCAAATTTATTTATCGTCAATTGTTGAAGTCGTACGACGAAAGGCATATTCTAAGATGTTTTGGAATTGGACTTCGAATTTAGCACAACAATTGTCACGGTTATATGAAAATGAAATTGAAAAGAGAAAATCATTTTCTGTTCAAATGGGAGATCATTTTTTGCAAATATTATTTCCGGGAATGAATGACTTTCCTCCACCATTTGCAACCGAATCACCCGCACCTTTTGACACGGAACTCCCCGAGTTAATTGCTGATGATATTGAATATTTGAGAACGGTTCTCCCCGATCATTCAGCATTGTTGCGCGTGCCTTCACCTGTGCCTATGCCTGAACCGTCCAACAATGACCGCAGCAATTTTCCTTTAGCAAATGATACCAAAAATTCCATTGAAATTAAAATCCAGCAAAAGTCAAAGGCGAGTGATTCTGATACCGAAGAATTCGAAACTGTTACTGATGAATTACCAAAATGGCAGGAGTCTGATACAAAACCATCGTCACCCGATCAGGAGATTGACGTTCACGATAATGCACCGGCGATTGCTAATAATGAAGAGGATTTCGTTACCGGAGAATTTGTTATGGACGAATGCATTACCATTACGGGAGATAACGATACGCATACGCATGAAATAATTAAGGAGAGTAAAGATGTCAACACAAACACGTCACAAGCATTTATGGATATTAATGAATTTAATTTAAAACACTATGAATGGCAGAATATTTTAGAAGAAAAAAGTCGTGAATTGAATGTTTCCCGAGAACAGAATGATATCACTAACAGAAAGCTCAACGTAAACCACGATTTAATTAAATCATTTGCTTTATTTGCAAAGAACTTTATTTGTGATGCGAGAAAATCTGAAAGTGATTTGCGTGATGAATTACAAAGAATTAGAAATGAAAGTATAACATCACTTAATGCAATTGAATGTGAATTTATTAACATTTTAATTGGAAAGGATGAGTATCAAATGAGAAATAAACAGGAATTTGATTATTTAACTGAAAAATATGAGGAAAATACAAAATTATTGACTCGGAATATCGAAACACTTTCGTCTGATTTGGAATTAGTTAAATGTTCACTTAAAGCAAAAGATGATAAAATTAGATCATTGACCGATACGATGTACAAAAAGGGTCTCGAGTTAAACGAATTGAAAACGTCTCATGAACAGATACTTAAGCAAATGAATGCTGAACGTGAAATTATTCTTAAGAAATTACAAGAGACTGAATTAGAAAATGAACAATTAAAACAAAAAATTAAACAGGAAATTTCAGCATCAATCACTTCGACGCTATGTCAAAATGAGAGATTAGCGATTCTGAGGTATGTTCTGTCGTTTTTTTATTTTTTCTTTTACTCGTCTTTAACCGCGGCTAATATAATAGGTGTGGTCTTAAGTTTAATAAACGACAATTAAATGGCATAAATTAGTATAAATCAATCAGATAAATGTCTCTGCATTATTTGCTGTTAACTTTAATAGCTGTTCATTTGTTTATTTTTGACCATTAATTAAATGAATATTTTTCACTATTGAATTACATTATTTTTTATTTAATATAATTTTGTATATATTTATATATATTTATATNATATATTTGTATATATTTACTTATAGTTGTGAAATCGGGGATATCGTACTTATACATTTGGAAGAACGATTCGGGAGTTATATTGTGTTTACGCTTTCTCCAGATTTGCATTTTTTGCATACCGATTGTTTGGACGTTCTGCATTTGAACACCACAGGTAAAAGTTAATTAATTTTTCAAAAATAAATATAAGAGATATGCACGTATTAACATTGGCATTGAAATAAATAGAAAAATTTTGAAAATGGTCGTACTTTCACCTCTTTGCATATTTTCTTGAATATTTATTACACTCCGCCCTTTGCAAATTGCGATTTTTTTATCATTTCCATTTAAACCCTGCAAAAAATAAATAATTTATACATTATTTTTTCGCACATTTGCTCTGTGTTTATAAAAAGAATTTCACGAAAATTGTTTCCTCAGAAAATCCAAATTTATTGCACTGATTATTTAAAATTAGAGATAAACAATTTTAGTATTTTAGTTTTATGGCAATTAATTGATTTTTGAAGGAATTAACCGTTAATTAAAGATAATATTAGAACGGAAAAACTAATTCAGTACACAGCCCGTAGTGTTATTGAGTAAAAATTGTGCAATAAATGTATTCTTTGAAAGCATTTTTCAATTAACAGCATAAACATTTTTACGCATTTTATAATAATATTTTGGTAATGCCCAAAGAAAATCGCATCACTGTGGTCCTTTCTTTATCGTAATTTAGTGGTTCAATTAGATGTGTAATAGTGTTTTGACATGCAACGAGTGTGGGGCCACGATTGAGATTGACAAAGTTGGGAGAGATGTTGTGTTGGATTAGTGTGAAATCGGTAATAACAAAGAGTGCACTTATCGTTGAAACGACCATAGAAATGAAAGTCACGTATACAAATCCATTTACGATTTGTTTCTCTAATCCATGCGTATGAGACCCTTAATTGAATGACAAGCGTAACGCTTCCAGTCATTTGGCGTCCGTATCTTGTCTTTGAGTATATACATACGTATGTATATACATACGTATATACATGCCACACCTTTAGTAACGTATAATCAATCGGGAACAATCAAAACATAAGCTTTCATACGATATTTCATTCTCTTCCTATTATTTACTATTCCAATTGTATCATGTCCAAAGATGATTTACGTTTTCTTATAGCATCTAACTCATGATCTCTATGTTTTACAGAGTCAGTTGCGTTGCGCCAGAAGTGGACAATCGCTGAGGTCACTGATAAGGAGTATTGTCAGGCGAGGAAAGTAAGTATATGGTAATTTATTTGGAGGTCAAAAGTCGAAGGGTCTCGTTTGGAGCCTCTCTATTGAGGGACAAATTATTTCTTTGCGATAATCATATGCTATGCCTTAAACATTATAAACCATTCTGCGACACAATTATTAATATTGTTGATGCATGACCCATCACTTAAGTGTTTGTTTTATTATGGTTATGATTTAAGGGAGGGTTTACTCATGCTTCGCTTTGAGCATCATATCAGCAAATCATAGCATCATGATAAAGCATGGGATGAGCTATGGTGTGACAGTTGTTTCCCTCAGAATCGCCTCTATATATTGGACCGTATGTAAAACTATCTGATGCTGCACTACCGCAGGGGGTACTAAAAATCGTGAATACAGTTATTAATGGGGCATGAATGCGATTGATGACAGCTTTTGCTTATGAACATCGTGGGAGGGAACCGCACACACATGCCAAAAGCCATCATCGTACACAAAGACACATACGGTAGTTTACCACGAAATTGGCTTTACCGATGTCTGTCCAATTAATGTTAACGTTCGCTATAAAAACATAAATTAATAATGCAGGTGTTTATGGGGCAATGGAAAGTTATTATTATTATTATTATTATTATTATTAAGAACATGTTTATCCGATCACTTCACTCATCACAAGGACAGCATCATGCGGGTGTATCTTTAGGTGTTGTAATGCTTAATTATCAAATGCTAATCGATATTTAACGGTTCAGTTATTTATATGTGTGTATATTTCCGCACACGCGTATGTCGCACGACTCTAGACTTAAGTATCATCTGTCGATTCAGGAATTTTGATTTAATTAATTGTTCCATAAATAGGCCCATAATCGTTATCGCGTTCCTATAAACACGAAGTTTTACCGCGTAAAGGCACGTCCGTGGGCCAAAGCTGAGATGATCGCCCGAAGAACGACCGAACATCTATCGGCATCGACTTCCACACTCGAGTCAAACCCTTCGCAATCGTCTATATTTTCAAAATCAACATACAACTAAATAAATTGTACTGTCATTTGAGAGTGCCTATTCTATTATATTTTATTTTCACTTTATTTTGATGAATTTGCGTATCTTTTCAATTAAAATATTAAATCGTTTTAATTAAATTCAAACATAAATTGTTCATTTTCATTTGTTCAATTAACAATAAAGTACATTATAATAAAAGACTAGAGTTTAGGAAAAAAGAATGATTGTAAATTGACCATTACTTATATATTTTTTCTTTGTCATTTCATTCTCATTATTTGATAGACAATAAAAGATATTTCAAATGTTATGATACGGGCTTTGATTACAAATTTCAAATCCATACGTTTCTATTGAATTATGAAAAAATTTAGTGAATATTCTACATTTTTCCACATTTAATCATTTATTTGGGATAATGATATAGGATAAGCAAAAGGATAACATTTAATAAAACATTTGTATAGGTTTTGAGGTAAGAAACGAATCGTGATGATTGGAAAGTCAAAGGAATGATTCTGCAAAAGGGAATGTCAATCGGTTTGTGAATTTTGCTATTTAAATACATAAATCAACAAAAATTGTCAGATTCGGATCGTAGCACATTCGATGTTACTGCTGATGATGATGGTTGTGGATGAAAATATTCTTGATTCGTATAAAAGGCACTGTCATTGTGGTAACTCCCCAATGATAGATAATTGTTGTAAATCTGATCATTTCTTTCACGCGGAATGTCATCCAATGATGTAACAACGTAATCATCACTTGAGTCTGTATTATTTTCGGGGATATCATAATTTCCATCACTACTCCCAAATTGCCATACCGAATGTTGCATATTCAATTGATGGTCATTGTAATCGTATTGATAATCTATACGCTGAGGATTTATCGGTGTCTCAAGTGCCAGAATATCGCGCGGATGAGTTATTTCGAAATTATCAAAACAGTGCATTCCCGGATTGACTCCGATTGATTCGTTCGGTTCACTCTTAACTAATGCTGAACTAAAATTTTCACCTAAATTCTGTTCACATTCATTATATTCACTGACGTACGATGTTCCGGTATCATAATAATAATTTGAGGAATAATATGCTGCATTATGCATGTCCCAATTGTTATCTGTGCTTTTATATGTTCTTTGAACTGAAATAATTTCATAATAAAAGTAAAATAAATTGTAATTTCAGGTAAATCCTCACCTGAACTGCACATTTCTTCTCTTTGTTCACTGTAATTGTTGTTTTCTGATATATTTAAATATTCTAACTTTACCTATAATTTCAAATGTAATAGTGAAAGTATCGATTCTATAATAGTATCCGCGATGTAAGGAAAGCTTTTCTCAATCTCTTCGCACAGTTAATATTTATTTTATAGCGTAAAGATCTTTTCATATTTCCTGTCATTATCTTAAGAATAAATCTATTCTTATCTCTTATCATTCCCACATAATTCTCTATTAACTCTTATCACTTTTTTATTTATAAAAATTGATTAGGATAAGGACATGGACAGGTAATTTGAAAATATCTTTAACTTACATTAACTTAATAATAAGAAATATATAATTTTGTATTTTATCGATTTACCTGTTTATTTAAAGATGGAACAATACCGTTCATAACACTATCAGCATGTACATCGATGGCACTGGACATGGCATTTGCTAAATTAGTAGCGTCCATCTAAAGACGTGAAAAATTTTTAATTTTTGGCGATTTAAATGAGTAATAATTTAATATAAATTAGAATAAACAGTGATAAGGTGACCACCAATACTCGAATAAAAATCAAGACAAAATATTTCAAATTCGGGAAATACTGTTTTGAGCAGTATTGAAAAAGAATTTTTTTCCTACTCAAATGGTAGTACACTTCAACCCCTCTAACGTGACTATATTGCGGTGAAAATTTTTGTTTACGATAAAGAGTATTTCACGTTAGTAGGGGTTAAAATAGCAAAGGTTTATATGACTCTGGCCTAAGACTTTGTTCAGGTTAGAGGGGTTTATGTGTATTTGCATTAAATCATTTGATTTGAAAATTTTTGTTGAGAAAATGAATTTTTAAATGACTACCGAAGGAATCTGATATTAAAATGTTTATAATAAATAATAATAAACTCATTTGTGCCTTGAAATGTTGATATTACCGAAAGAAAAATGTTTAAACTTTTAAAAATCGGGATATTCTACATAACTCTGGTTGGAAACAATCCTGACTAAATCCCAATGGGGTAGTCACTCTAAATTGAGATAATACGACCGTAGGGAATAGAATTACGCAGATAATTAATAAATGAACTCACTTGTAACACGTTTTCACACGTATTGTAAGGTATATCAGTGGTGGATTTTGAGCGTAATAGACTATTGTCAAACTGATGTGAATACATTGATATATTCGTTGCGAGTTCATTCACGTCTGCCCCGTTATAGTTCCAGCATTTGAAACAATTGCATTCCGATTGTGGATATGCGCATTGATTTTCTATATATTAATTAATTAATATTAATATTAATTAATATTCGGGTTTTGATATGTAAACTATTATTAGATTAATATCGGTACAAAATTATTTACCGTAAGACTTTTCTGGTTTAATATATGCCGATCCATTTGAAGCGACATTCGGCATTCCATAAACTGCAATGGAATTGGCTGATGAGACCGGTGGTGTCAATGATATGCTTTTAGGTTTGCGTTCCTTCGAACGCGTAATCTGCGAAAATAATTTATTTCCATTATAACGGACCAATAAATTCTATTAAATAAATTCTATTAAAAACTAAATTAATATAAATGTAATATCATAATTTAATTGGTGATACCTCAATGTTCAACATACTAAAGTTCTACTAAAGTATACATTAAAGTACATACACTAAAGTGTACATTCGGTTGAGTAAAGATGAAAAAAATAGAATCAGAAAATTCCAATTCTTTTTCATTTACTCTCTCTTTGTTTGCCGATGTCAATATCTTTGGTCTGTAATCAATAGGATCACTGAATAAAGCTGAGTGATCAGTTAATTCAACTTTTTTGTATTTCAACCCCACATGTGGTGAAAATCCCACGCAAATTTGTCATACAAAAGTTCATTATGATTGATTCGGTTACGATTTACGCATTGCGATTTGATTCTTCTTTCCCTTACA
>LBFL01132134.1:3070-20663 GCA_000988845.1 Hypochthonius rufulus
CATAGGGTTTCGTCGAGTTTTAAGTGTCCGGTATACGCGCGACGCTACGGTAAATGGGTCTTGTTTATCCTTGTCTTTTTTAAAATTTTTAATTTTTGACCAACCTTAATGAGGAGGTCCTATTTTCGGATTTTTTGATGGGGGGTTAAACTCGACCAAGACCCCCACCACCCTCCTTTGATGAATACTAGTCGTATTCTCTGTCCTTTGCAATACTAATCCTGGACAATGAATGTCTAGTATGATGCATCACTATTTACTTCAAAAATATATACAATTTAAATACATATTTAATTTATTAACAGAAATTTAATAATAAAAAATTAATTAAAAAATTAATCTCCATTTGTTCCGGTTTTGAGAAACTTTTATTTTTTCACATGAAATTATACTGGTTTTAGAGAATTCTCACCTGAGACCTGTATTTTGTATTACATAATTTTTTTGAAGTGAAATGCAATGAAAATGTAGGTTTATGTTTCGGTAATTAAACCATTATTATCGATAGTTTTAAATGCAAATTCAAATCGTGATTTTAATTTTAATTAATTTGTGTTTTGATTATTAAAGTAAAATTTAAGATTAAATTATAATACAATTGTATTCCTATTTATTAATGCATCATTAAGATGATTCACATCTTTATTCAACGATCATGAACTGTGACATTTATTTTAATGACAAACAAAACGCATATATATGTATGTATATATATGTATATACAATAATCGGTCACTTTTCAATTCACCAATTGACAAGAGTATCATTAAATGTCAATTAAATCATTCACTTCCGTATGATGATTACATTATTAAAAGTTTAAGTGTACCGTAATTTATTAAAGTATTAACTATTCTCAAAGTTCATTCGACTATTGCAATATGTAACAATACATTGGATATGCATTGAGTCAATGCTATTGATTCAAATGACACTCACTGAAGTGAAACATGAGATGATAGTGTACAACAATAGGATAATGAATAAATAAACAAATGAATTTAATTATAATTCTTAAACATATACATTAACAGCATTAATGATTGAAAATGTACTGCAAAAGAGTTTCGTCCCTCAGCAGAGGTCATCACCGCGCGTGACGCGCATCGATCACTCTCTTTTCCTGACGCATTAAGACACTCCCATTGAATCATTTAGTGAAACGCTGCTGAAGAGTGAAGACGTTACGTGCGACCGTATAACTGTTACTGTTATTTAGTATTATATTATTATATATGAAATTACATAATAAAATTTTACGGATAAATAATGTGTTACCATTGAAAATGTGCACTGAAATTTAAGTTATTGAACTGTATGATGATCAAAATGCATATTAATCGTGAAGAGCCGATTGTGAGTGTTGTAATTTTGCATTTTTAGTGTAGAAATTTATTAAAATATATATTGAAATGGAAAATTTTAGCACAAATATTTCTGAGTTCATTATAATGAGATTTGAAAGTATATAATAAGTTTAATATAGTAATACATGCGTTTCTCATTGCATTTTAGTGATGGCATCTGATATATCATTATCTTCACCTTCACCAATGGTTGAATCATTTAGTCCTTCAGAAGCTAATGGTAAAGCGGTTTTAAATACCGCAACAATTGGAACCGTTACGTTAGCGAATGTCACGGGTGACGCCGCAACAGGAGGTGAATCGTCGCATTGTGACGGCTCTAATCAAAGCACTTCATCATCGGCTACTCATGGGCCGTGCGGATCGACGGGCGATGAATCGTCGGATGCGAATCGGGAGACCGCTTCACCCGAATCAGAGGATGGAAGTGATGTATTCACGTTTAACCGTAGTTTAAAGGGACAGAAATCGGTGTGTTTCCATAGCCAAACATCGCATTCCGGCGAAAGGAAAGTCAATAATGGTAAGTCTATGATCAGTTTTTTTTCAATTTTTAGATTAGGGTTTGAAATTTTCGTTCGTCAACTGCAATGGTATACCATAGAAATCGCATGTCTAAAAATAGAATTTAACTGAATTAAAGTATTTTATTATCGTTATAAATAAATGCAAAAAACTTTATTATAAATTTATTGATAAAATACTGTGGTATTTGATAAACGATTTTCGTTTTATAAACGATAAATTTCAGAATTAATTTGCAATTATTACTTAAAATTACCCCTTAAGTTATACTAATATTTTATCGGCATTAAAGTAATACTAAAGTAATACTAAAGTGATACTATTATAAGTTTATGATTGACATAAACACATTTTCATGTTTATGAAATGTGCATTTTGCTAATCGCTTATTAATTGCACATGTGGATTGTGCTGTACTATTGTATCGAACATATTAATGCGTTTATTTTTAAAATAATTTATATACATTATACAATACAAATTGTATTATACAATTTTTATTATGCAATGCAATTACAATGCATTTACATTTTCACTATGATAATCATCAATTGAAATTATAGCGTATTTTTGGTGTTGTGTATTAATCAGGATGCGGGTAAATGCATATGTCTTAATTTAATTACGATGACTTAAAATGAGCGCGAAACGCATAAAATTGAGACTTTTCACAGTTTTTTTTAATCGAAAATATATGTGAGTGTTGCGAATATGCGCGTACATATAATTGAAAAATGCATTTTTAATGCATAAAACAGTCACTTTTGTGCCATTTATGGATTCACAATATCTTTATGGGACTCCATTGGGGGTTGGGATGGGAGTTGCAGCAAAAACATTCACTGAGAACTTTTTATTATATAACATTTCTAATATAATGTGATGTATTGTGTAATATCAATAGGATGTGCAGTGATGTCTCCACCGGGGGAATCGGAGAATTTGTTTTGTCAGAAATGAAAGTTGACAATTCTAATATATTGTAATAGATGTTATGTCTGACAATGGAAGGGCCGGAACTGTCCGCGCGAATGATATAAAACTTATACATATTAAAATATACATGAAAATAAACATTAATATAAAAATTAGGTGCCCATGAGATTATTTAGTATTTTAATTTCAATTTTAAAAAGTTTCTAAAATGCAACATAAGCTACTATTGCGTTCTATGATTTTGTCCTTTTTATATGCACATACCATTATTGAAAATTGACAAAATCATGAAACGCAACAGTATAATATAGTATTGAGAGGGCGCAGCTGTAACGCTATGCTATACCTTATAATGCATTTTAGAAACTTTTAAAAATTAAAATACTAGATAATCTCATGGGCGCCTAATTTTTTTAATATGTTTATTTTGATATATATTTTAATATATATAAATTTTATATCATTCCCGCGATGACAGTTCCGGCCCTTCCATTATGAGAATATTTAAGGGATTTTTTTTATTTTTTAAGCATATTCAAGTGAATATTTTACAAGTTTTAAGAGAATATAAATCCGCACCGTACATGATAATACAAAATGATAAACTGCTATTTAATTGTGAGTTAAATGATTGTGTATACACGTATGTTGTGTTTATATATAGAGTTATACAATCGCATGATTAATAAAGTATATTTTATTAAAGGATAATGAATTTTCAATGGTTTTTTATTTTATTATTCATTTAAAAGCGGTTTTATATGTGCACCTTTTTAATGAAATGATTCAATTGTGTAAAATGCAAATGTCTTTAGGGTTATTTATGATTAAATTACACGAACATTATGTATGTAAAGCTCTCACTGAACCAATTCCAATTTACTATGCAAATTACAATGGTAATTTGCATGGCAAATCTCTACTGAATACATAAGAAATTTTATGATAGTAGTGGTGACACTCCACTGAAAAATGTTTTCACAATAAAAATTTCATGAATATTTTTAAAAACTAATTGCAACACATATTGTTGCGTGAGTTATTGTTTTTGTTTAGAGATATTCGTGCTGAATTCATGATAAATGTTGAAATTTTAGTATAAATGAATGCGTAAATATGATATACTTTTATCCAACAAAAACTTTAAAAAAAATTAATTTTCACGAATTTTGAAGTGAAACGAAATTTTATTTATTTTTTATTGTGAAAATTTCATTTGTATCATCTCAATTACATGGTACTATAATATGTATATACATATTATGTATATCATATGATGTACATCATATGCATTTTTAATTAAAAGTGTATTATTTTTTATTAAATATTTAAATCATGTAAAATTTTCAAGGAAAATAATGCAAAAATTGTATAGATTTTTGAATTGAGTAATTTAATGCTTTAAAAGTATGATCATTTAAATTGGCTTTAGAATTAGAAATAACAGTGCTGAGTACGGAATCATTAAAAAAGAAAATTTACTTAAATGAAGAGAAAAATTCAGGCGGAAGATGAAAGTGATGATGATAATGATGATGGTGATGGTAGAGATAGGGTTGTATTGAGTAAAAATGTTTTGTAATACTCGTGCCAAGAAAAAGGTACTTTCACCATCATAAGAATTAAATAGTAAAGGAAAACGCTGTCAAAAATGAGATCAGAATCCAAATTTACTATCGAAACGCGAAGCGACACAATACTCTACTCACAATACTCTACTCACTCATATACGAGAACTGTTTTTTGAGTGATTTTATTTAATAATATATCATCTAAAATATGTGAGAAAATTGCAAAAATTTCTTTTTTTCCTGAGTCCGGACCAATAAACGAACTTTGACCTTTCAAATGATATAACACGGAATGTATTTTCTGTAACATTTTTGTGTTGTCTGTAAACTTTTGTTCATGTTAAAGAAGGTTTTAAGTTACTAATGTTTTTCTGTATATTATGATCCACAAAAACACTTGAATGTCTATTTTTAGTCCCTTTTTACGTTAAGATTAATAATTCTGTTGTATAATGACGAAATTTGAAGGGATTTTCATTAACAATTTTCTATTGAATATGAGTATAACCAAAAATATCCAATGAATGAAGTCAATCATAATCATAACTTTTATATTCATAAAGTAATTCATTATATCGAATCGATAATTATTATTAAGTTTTTGTCATTATAGTATATAATGTAAAGAAAAAAAGAAAAATGTATTCATTTAATTGTATTTCTTCAATAATTACATTTTTTTTCTTATTCCGTTATTATGCGTGAAATAATCAATACGCGTGACTGATATCACGCATCGTATATACTGTGTGAACTGTCGGCGAACTTTACCCTACAAATGGCAGTATAACGTGTGGAAGTTTCAGATGATAGTTTCACTATGCCTGTTGTACCGTTGCGTTTGACATTCAAGTTTTAAGATATCATTAATTTTTAATTCTAAAAATTCTAAAATTTTTTGAATTTTAAAATTTTGCTATAATTGAATTAATTTTATACCCCCATTCGCATAATAGAATATATCTTATCCTACATCAGTATATCAAAATGAATATTTTATTTTATTTTTCACATTTTAACGCTAAATATATATGTGTAAAAATGAATTATAAATCGTAATGATAGTTATTTTAGGCAATTTATGGTATTTTTTGATTATTTTTTGCAAATTTTATTGAGATATTTAATTTCTGGTATAATTCTAGAATATTCCATACATTTCTAAATATAAATTGTACATTTACAGCGATGTACAAAAAATCATAAACTACAATCATAATAATTATTTAAAATTAGCGATTCTAATTGTAGACCCAATTTTTTTATTACCCTCGACATATGATCTGATAATACAACTGCATATTGTCACAGCATTAATAGAGTCACTTTCTACTAAAATACAATTTATTTAGAGTGCGGTTAAATAATTCAATAAAAAACCTTTTCCATTGTAATTAGCGAAGAGTCGAATTGCGACTCTCATTCCATTATCATGAATATTTGATGCGGAACTATTAAATTCTTTTACATGATTTTCGTTAATCCTATTTTTGGCACTTATAATATGATCATTTCAGTTGAGGAATTAATTTTAATTGACTCATAATATTTTATAAAAAAACAATTCTGTCATAACTAAAAGTTTTTATAGTGATTTATATTATTTATTATTCTAAAGTTTAGCACATTTTACCAGAATGCTCTTTAAGTTTAAATTTATCGATGCGTGAATATATCACGTATTCAATACTATCATTGTGTATGTGCAGTGAAAATAGAGTAGGGCTGTCAATGAAATGTCAAAATCGAAACATATTTTCATATTAATCATTTTTCTAAAGCATCGTATATCAATATAATGTATTAAAATAACTTTTATTGCGAGAAATTCATCACTTATAGATGTATCTGAGTCAATAAAAATGATAATTTCCTAGAGATGACATAAAAATATATATTAATGTGCAGTGTACACAATCACATGAAATCTAAAACCCGGGAAAATTACTTTAAATTATATTTATCCCTATATTTTTGTCTCGTCAAAGATTTGCAATTAAAAAATATTTTTAAAAATAAAAATATATTTAAAAAAAGGTATAGAGTTTCAAGGATATTATATTTCAATGTAATTTGAAGGAAAATAACCGATTAACTCAATGTGTACCCTTCTCCCATACTAATTATTCAGTGTTTAATTATTTACAGACAGTATACAAAAACCTCCATAACTTAAACATATTGCGGTTCAAAATTTTTGTTCAAGATAAGGAGATTTTCAAGTTATGGAGGTTTATTTATAATGTAAATCAATAGAATCGGGTCTTAAGAACATGTTCAAGTTGTAGAGGTTTTCAAGTTATAGAGGGTTCAAGTTACAGAGGTTTTTGTGTATTAACTGTTTAAGGACACGAAAGAGAATTTTTGCGAAATCCGATTATAAAATTGGGATTTTAAAATTAAATTATTTTTAGTTTATATAAACTGATGTTATCTTTTTTATAACAGAAATAATTTTCATGGAATATTATTCTCTTTGTGAGTTACTTATTTCTAATGTAAAATATCACACACGACAACTCTATTTGTATCCGCTTTCGATTTTAGCATATTATTATTATTCTATTATCTACAGCTATGATTTCCTCGAAAAAATACATATATAAATGAAAGAATAATAATTGAATGAGGAAATCGAATGTTAAAAACTACTTTTTCATTAAGAATATGCTAAATTAAGAATATATTCTAAATTCTATAAGAATGTAGATTTTATTATTCAATAACAGCATAGTATTGTTAAATCAAATCGGTCAAATTAAATAATGTAAAGGTTGCGGTCCTGTTTTTGTCGGGTCATGGGGTTTTGAAATGATCAAATGGAAATCAATAATTGCATATAATGCTGTATTCAAATGTTGTTTATATATATATACACACACATAAACAATACAATATATATATATATATATATATTTGTATTTTGTCGTGAAATACATTAAATGCTTCAATGGTGTTTATAGAATTTTCTAAATTTATTTACTCTGACCCTTTTGACCATACGTGCATCATTAACATATTGAATTCGTTGAGACTTTACAATTGGTATATTCAATATTTCTCAATAATTTATCATTTCAGACTAATTTCCCATTAGATTTTAATGCCCTTAAGTATTACAAAAATCTATTCCCGTGATGCTTGAAATTAATTAATTGCATTTAACATTTAATTTAACATAATATTTAAAAAACCCATTTTTAGATTTTATTATTTAGAAAATTCCCTAATGTATTACATTAATATAATATAATTCTATTTCAACTTTCCTCATGACATTTAACAATTAATTATTAACTATTATCGTGCATCCCCAAAATAGCGAAGTTCAAAAGAGCGAAAACTCAAAACAGCGAACCCTAAACAACGAAACCCATAATTATTACAATAATTAAACCCTGAGTGATATAAGTTTATTAAATCAAACTAAATCATGTTAGGTTAGGTTCACGCTATACAAACCGCCATTTTAATCGATAAATTTAGAACATCCCAAGCTTTTATGGATAAACCACACTCATAAGTTAGTGTATATTTATGTTCATGTAATTTATATATGTCTATCATAAGATATATAAATAAAATATCAATTAATATGCATGCTTAACTTATGATTTAATTACTTTAATAATTATGGGTTTCGCTGTTTCGGGTTTTCGCTCTTTTGAACTTCGCTATTTTGGGTATAGACCACTATTATATTCTTTGTTTTTATAATCCCTTAATTATGACATTTGTTTTATTCACGGAAAATATTTTTAAAAATTATTTCAACAGAATATATAGAAATAAAGGATCTGATGCTTTATTTAGAATTTTAGTAAATAATGAAAATTTATCGTATGATTTTAAATAAAAAGAGCGAAATAGTGTCTATCAGGGTGTGCGAGGAGGGGGGGGATAGATGCATGTTACTTTCTAGGAATCTTTAAGGGGGTGGAGAGCGAAATTTACTTTAATTTTATCTATTTTCTCGAAAAGACTAAAGAGTGTTAAATGAAAATATTTTCTTTTATTTGCCTCATTTTTGACTACATTGGCTATTTTTGTCAATACTTACGCCTTTATATTTTTTATTGCATTTTCCTAATTTTCATAGGGGGAATAGGGAGGGAGTGACAACTTTACAAAATTTTTATGCGAACGGAGACGGCCTTATATATTCTCTGTCATTCCCCCTCCCCATGTCGATCTCTAGTAAAGATTTTTTTCTATTATTTCATAGGATAGTAGAATACATTTCGTAACTTAATATTGACTCTGATTCATACGCTTAAAAGATTTATAATAATGCGATGCATTATCTTATATTTATTTTGAAAGTGTAGAAAAACATAATATATTCGTTAATTATAATAAAGTATGTGAATAAATTTAATGAAATGGCGTATAACCATTGAATCCTCACATTATGTTGAAACATCAAAAAGAGTATTAATATTATATTATACATTTACATTCTAAAAATTTAATAATATGCAAATGAATGTTTAGTTTATAAATGCTAAAGTTAAATATAAACTCATGATTTTCTTAAAAATATTGAATTTTCATAAATATTTTACGCTAATATATCCCCATAAAAGTGTATAATCGGTATTCCGCAAGGGGTCTTGACGGGTTCTAGCTCTCCCTACTTCCCGCAAAAATGATCTGAAAATTGAGAAAAAAATATGGAAAATCGACTTTTTAAAAGCACTTTTCATAATTATTAAAACCCCAATTATTGGGGTATCACTATCCTCTTCATAAGACTTAGAAATATTGATGTTATGTATTAGTCAAGGCAGGAGTCTTGGTAGGTTGTAGCTTCCCCCAAAAAGGTCTGAAAAATTTTACCAAATACTGAAAATTTTCCAAGGAAAATGCGGAAAACAGAACCTTATGAAAATATGAATTTTTTAAAGACAGACCTATCCCCCCGGGTGGGATCCGATAGACCTTGCAGAATAATAGAACCTTGAACGAATACAGTCCGTTGCAACAGATTTTACTTATGATAATTATTATTATTATGGAGAATTTGAGAATCGGAAATATAAGAATTTATGATGAAAATAGAAGAGGCAAAAGTGTTTTTACGTCATCATTCTTAGACATTGACGTTATCTGTACTTTCGATTCCTCTTTCCATAGTGTTGTACTACTTTTGTTATAATTCGATTCGTCTCTTTCTTAATTTAAGATGATTTCTGCTTTTATTTGTATAATAAGTATAGGAATTTGAATAATGATGTTTGAATATATTACTTTTTCTTAATGAATGCCGATGAATGATTAAAAGAATTTCGGAAAGAGTTTCAGTGTTTGACATTTGAGATATTAAAATACTTCATAAGAATTGCAATCAAATATCAGGGGGTGTTAAACTTACTATAAGTGTAGTCTCTTAAATTCCCATTGAAACTAATTGAGTGGAATTAGAAGTTTTAATTAGAAATGTAAAAAGTTCGTAATGGTACATTAGTTTTTAATATCGCAGCATTAGTTTTTTTCACGATGATGATCATTACGCTCATCAGAGCTTTAATTTAGTTTGGGAATTGACTATTTTATGTTAAGAAAATTTATAATACAGTTTAATGATGCAAATTTCTTTTGTTATTTGATTAATTTCTTTAAAAATTTACATATTAATATGTGGTAACTAAGAATATGAAAATACACATGTATGTATGAACATTTATTAAGAATATAAATGCATTTGAGAATGTAATTTTCTTATTCTGTTTTTTTCTTTAGATTAATGTTGTCACGTGACAACTCTAATTCTTTTGAATATTTATTTTCTTTAACCTAAACTTATGAGTTCTTAAATTACTGTATTATCTTAAATTTCGTTTTCTCTATTATAATGTACGTCAATAGTCCAATACTGTAATGATGAAAATCGAATGAGAGAATGGAAAAAAGCATTTTAACTGAAAATAACTTTTTCTGAGGGCGTAAAACGGGGAAAAAAATATAACAATAGTTAGATGCATGATCCAATGAATACATCAGTCCCTTATTGTATTGTGTGTATTCTAAAAAACCAAGAGTATAATAATAAATTATGTAATATATCTCTAGAATTTAGTTTTATTAATAGATTTATATATTTATATATATTATATATATTATATATATTATATATATTATATATATTATATATATTATATATATTATATTTATATATTTATATTTATATATTTACGATCTTTAAATAATGCTTTTCTCAAATACATTTGAACTCGAAATACATTTTAATCATAATTAATTTACCTTTAAATGTAATGCTTTGATAATTACTACACAAGGATTATACTGTGTTGAAATTAAAATTTTATTACGTGTGATTTTACAGATAAGGATAATGTGACTTTACTTATGAGAAATCATAATCTTCAAATAATCTACTCTTTAATGTATACTTTTATGTCGTCTCATTTTGCTGAATAACATTTTACATGAAAATTACACAATAATTATATAACAATTATTGTGATAATGAACATAACATTTGTAAAATGAAAGTTTAATTTTAATTTCTATGAAAATACATTCATAATACATTCATAACCCTCCGCATAATTTATTAATTGTTTCTCTTCAATAGCAATACATTCTCATTCTATATAATTTCATTATTTTAGTACAGAAATTGGTACAGAATTTTAAATTTCTTTTATACACCCTATGAATTCCTAATATCCTAGAATATCATACAATAACTAAATAATAGCGAAGGTCATGTAACGGTGTCCTATTTTATGAATAATTAATGGAAATCTATGACTACAATGCCTAAGTACTCGGGCTGAATATCATATACACAAATTGGGGTCCTAAATTATTTGAGGTGAAATGCGGTAAAATGTGAATTTTTCTATGATATTTTTCATTGAATGATTTGATAGAAATAAAGGTTATTATGGGTTATCATGAAATTATAGCATATCATAGAATTAAATTAAACACTTGCATATTTTTCATATTTTCCTTAACCCAATTCTTTGGGGAGATTTTAATGAGAGACGAAAGATAAACGCGAATTAAAAATAATATTTATATCATTGAGAACTCTAATCTCAGAGTTTCCTTTAAATGTATTAAAATGTATTTCCCTGAAAGTGTCTGATCATCAACAATGAGGCCATTGTATTGTATAAGGATATTGCATTGAAAAACGGATTTCGTTCTATTCATGTACTGAAGTAACGTTTATTGAGTTCGATTCAATTTTAGATTTACTCTGAAATGTCATTGCAAAAGACTAAAAAAAGAAAAATTTTCTGAATTTTAAAAGTATTTAATGTTAAACTATATTTTTGCTGAATTCAGTTTTTCGCAGTTTTATTGAAATATTCTTCAATCATATACTGTTCCGTTCGATAATGTATTGTGTATCATCGTCAAAGGGATTTGTAGAATTTTCAATATTAATATTTGAAACATAAAATTTATTGTGTTTCAAATTTTATTATTTTATTTTTTAACAATGAAAGTAAAAATATATTAAATATTGATTTTTGAGCATAGATAAAG
Source organism: Hypochthonius rufulus (assembly GCA_000988845.1). NCBI lineage: Eukaryota > Metazoa > Arthropoda > Arachnida > Sarcoptiformes > Hypochthoniidae > Hypochthonius > Hypochthonius rufulus. The sequence continues at coordinate 14,997 of LBFL01132134.1, forward strand.
TCGGATGATATTTATATATTATTATTATTATTATTTATATATTCTCAATATAAATTAATATATTTTTTTCGGGACATTTTACTGATTGAGACTTTAGGTTACGGTAAAATTCATTTGAATTTCGTTAATAAAAATGCGTGATTAATCAAAAGCCTCTTTAAGAATCGAATAACACACGCGGCAATTCCTATAAATGGATACCGGTTAAAGATCAAAAGATTAAAAATAGTACATTAATTCATAGAAAATCTCTGAGAGTATATATCAATTAAGTAATGTTTAATAAAAATTTAGACTAAAATATTTGCATAACACATTTTTCATATTAATTTGTATATGATGCTTAAAAATTTTAGGGAAATATAAAAATCTAAAATTAGAAGTGTTTTAATTGGTGCGTAGAGTCTGAATTTACTCTCACTGATGAGTACACTCGCGTCTCTATATGTTCCGCGATAGACCTAAGAAAATATACATATACACATAAACCTCACTTCTTTTGCAACCCCAATATTTTGCAAATTCATAAATTTTACACATTTTTAGGATCATAAATTACTATAATAATTATCCGTTTTACGTTGTATGAGTCAATTGCATCTTTTAGTACTTATCTTTTGATTATTCGTTACTTTTGACCGATTCTTACAGGACAATCGTGTCAAAAAGATGAGGGTTGAGTGTAAAATTTAGTGTTTGTAACATTTAATGTGATTCATATAAAAAGAAACACAATGTTAAAGTAAAAGGAACATAAAAAGAGACTCGAGTGTACACTCAGACTCTATGCACTAATTAAAATATTTGTCTAATTATGCATGTAGATTTTTTACTATTAATTGCACATTAGAGTGAAAATTTCACAAATTTTTGAATTCATTTCTATTTCAGTGAAAAATTTTCCGTTTTCATTAAATTCATTACAAAAGATACACGAATATTTCTCTCATTGAGCATGACAAAACCATATATTTATTGCTCATAATAATTGATTCAAATGTATATATCGATGAAAAAATAGTTTAAGATATTCGTAAATAATTTTATTTTCAGAACAAAATTTCCATTTCATTTCATTGAAATAAAATTCCGGTGAATATTTTTAAATTATATCCAATTTCGAACTCTAATTCAGATGCAAATATATTGCGTCATCAAAACCTATTACGATGCAATGTCTTGAATTACATTGTTTATTTGATATCATTGCGATGTACAAAATATAGCGCAACCTCTGAATACCGCAATTTCTTTAATAAACCCCTATAAAATAACGATAAATTTAGTTTATTTCAGTATTACTCATTTCAGTACTTATTAATGAGCTTTTTTATTATTACGGTATATTACGGTATATTACGGTATATTTATTAGAGTAATTTTTACTTCAAATTCATACACTTTAGAGAATAGAGTACTGCATTTGGGTACTCCGAAGTACTTTAAAATAATAGAGTACTCTAAAGGAATGTTTTTTTGCTTTTGAAAAAAAATTTTTTAAAAGAGGATATAAAAATTGAATTTTTTCTTCAATTTTACTATTATTATTATCGTAATCGTACCTTAACCCATATATTCAAGAACTCAACAGACGTGAAACTGAGTAAATCCTTAACCAAAATATTATTATCCTCTAAAATTGAGTCAAAAGCACGTGCCAAAAGTTAATATTTTGGCATTAGAAACCGCAGAGTGAAATTTTTTATTTTTAGATTTGAACTGAGGTAACGAATTGAAACGAATTTTTTTGTGTAAATAAATAAATAAATATACAGAAATATCCATATATTTAATATCTAATGTTTTTCGGGCGAATATAAATCATTATAATCTGAGAGCATAATTTTCGATCACCTCATTAATAATACAGAGTGATCATTTAATTAATTAATGCCTAACAATTCAGTTGCATAATTCCCCAGTCACGTATTTGTTTATTTAGTGTGTACTTAATTATTTCGTTTTAGTCTTTTGGCATTAAATGATTTTGAATTACTTCGGGATAATTAATGAAAGATTATAATTTTATATTATTAAACGTGATAATTAAATATGAAAATGCATATTTATGAATATTCATGCGGTGTGAGTCTAATGCAATTTAAGTCACTATTTTTAAGTATTTAATATTTTTATATAAAACATTCGCATATTCCAAACCAAGAATTACATTATAAAAATTGAAGACTTTACATATAATCCAATTTCTCTAATGTAATCCTTCAATGGCATTGCGCTTTTTATATTAAAAAAAATAAAAATACTTTCACTACATTTTTATCAACGGTGCAAAATTCACATTTCGATATACATATATGTATATTATACTTATATGTATAAGAAATGGAAATGTATAATATAAATATATAAATAAATGCATATCTTCGAAACTTTAAACGTGAACCGAAAGATTTATTGAGTCAATCGAAAGTATTATTATTAGAGAATCGGTTCGTCTTAAAGCACATTCAGCCATATGAATGAAAATGCCAATTATTAAGACCCTTGAGGTATCTCAATGTGCAACCGTTGGTGTTTATCAGCATCCGACAGAAAAATCGATCATCAATGGCACGTCACTTATGCAATGATCATGACGAAGGAGATAAGAATAACATATAAACATAAGAAAATTGGGAATTTCTTAATGCACCATAATGTATATAAAGACATTTGCCTCAATTCTTTTTTCCACTCTCTCCTCTCTCAATACTTTTACTCACAAATTCAGCAGTGACTACTCCGACAATGATAATATTGATTTGGCTTATAGTGTTGAGTTCTCCCATCCCTATGCTCATTTATGCAATTCACATCGATTTGAATGTATCACATGACATTTCAGTGAAAAGACCTTTTCTCTGATCTTTTCCATTTACTCCCTCAATTCTCATTGAAGCACTTTGTTGTAAACACAAAGAATTGTATGGCCGTTCACACGGGTTATGTTTAGAAAAAGCTACGCTTTAACCGCGTATCGGAATCATATAATGATATATGATTTTTTATGGTAACTTTTTTATGGTAACTTTTGTGTCGGATGTTCCATTTGATCGTTAAATGGATCCGTTGAAAAATTGTTTTTTTCGTTTTAATGATCCGTATTATCATTATGAACATTCATATCGTTTATTGTCATGTGTTTGTGTATAATATTTGCATATCAAATCATACGAGAAAAATGTGTAACTTTTTATTGATTTTAATATTTTCTTTATTAGGAATTTATGAAATATAAGATTTATTTAAATTTTTGGTGGAAAATGGTATATTTGATTTAAATTAAATTGACATTTGAATTAAATAGAATATGATAAGATATGTATGAATAGGCGCGTGTCATGAATATGGTAATAAATTTAATATTCGTTCATTTAAAATTTAAAATCAATAATTTTTGAAACGTATTATATTGTTATGAAATGGTATGTATTTAAAAATTATTCGGTCAAATGAAATCGGTGAAAAATATAAAAACATATTTTTAAAACTAAAGTTTGTGATGAATGTGTACATAATTAATATATGACTAAAACTATTTTTAGTTTTTTAATACATATTTTATAAAATATAATTCAATTTTATAACGGCTTAACTATTGACAAATCCAATATAATCAGTGATCGCCAAAGGGGCAGACCTAACTTTTTCCCAATTTTCTAGGGGTGGTCCCAATTTTTGTCGGTTTTTGGTGAACTATTCACTTTTCTATGCATTTTACTTTAGCAATTTTCTCATTTTTCCAATTTTCTGGGGGTTTCTGATTTCCAAAGCTTTTTTCGGAGAATTTTCATTTTCGTACCCCCCCTTTGGCGATCACTGTATATAACCATTCCTAACGAATGAGTTATTTGTTTTGGACTGTACAATCAAAACCCAAATATAAAAAATGTGTTCAAAACATTCGTTTATAAATTAACTTTTAAATCAAAACATAATCATGAATTTTACATTAACACCAATTTTTACATTATTAATGTGTTTCTTCAGTAAAACAAAATATTTTCTTTTTTCTTTACTCATTTATCTCATTCGATATTATGCTTTAAGATAAATATGAATTTCCTTCATCCATAACTAACCATGAGATACTATTAATAAAAGTAAAAGTGCCATTCGCTATTTTGTCACCATCACCAGCATTATCATCATCATTTAGAGATGGGAATTGAAAAATTTCTTTAACCATTCACTTCCCACACTAAGATAATTTTAACCGATAATTAATTGCATGGAAAACCGACAGTTAATTGCGGTTAACAAAACTCACAGAGTTCACTGTACAAATCAATATATTAGAATAGCTCTTTTTACTAATATTTTCATATTTAAAGCCTTATATTAGAGTTCCGAAATGGAATTTCATTACAAAAATATGATTTTCGATTAACTGTCGGTTAAAAGAATTTTTTAGCTTATCTTTTACCGACACTTTCCAATTGTTAACCCTAACTTAACTGTAGTTAACCGCGGTAAATACTAAATTATTTCCATCTCTATCATTATTAAGATCATAGAAATTCAAAGACTTTGTTTGTTGATTCTACGATACGAATGATAAATTTTTTTATTTATTTTAGCATTTGAGATTTGTCATTACTTTTACAAAATGTACAGCGTGTTTCACATTAACGAGTTAAAGTCATGAAAGTTTATTTTACACTAAACACAACATTTATGATCAATTTTTTGATTTTTGAAAAATATGGAAAAATGTTGAATATGAGATTAAGTTTAATGACACAAAAATTTGCATATAATAAATAAAACGGTAAATACGGATCTGTATACGTTTTATGAGTAAATAAATATACATAAAGATTTATTAGCATATTCAAATGTGGTGATTACAGAAATTTTGATAATAATCTTTTTAAAGCTCTCGTCTTTAGTGTTCGGCACGCATTGAAAAATTTTCAAGTCTGGGGGGGGTCAGCGCACCCCACCCACACCTTACCCAATTTCCAATTTTTAGGGAGGAGTCTAAAATTTTTGTTTGCTTAAACAGGTAAAAATATACGATTTGTTAAAAAAAAACCTAAAATATTTCAGTATTCTTCATGGGGGTGCGGATCGAATTTTTTTTCTAAATTTTCTGGAGGGCCTCGATTTTCCAAAATTCTGGGTGGGGGTCGCACCCCACTCAGACCTCCCCTTTGCCGAACACTGCTCGTCTCTCTATAAATTGAATATTTAAAAACTCAAAACGGTATAAAATGGAATAATACAAATTGAATTGAAATATGCAAGTGAATGATTTTTTAATTATTTTTCTTTTATGTCCGATATATGCATTTATGTACCAATTTATTGAGGTCAGTAGTTGGACATAAAATTATAGTGAAGTGTGTAATTATTATTTACGTAAATCAAAGTAAAACATTTTTCTATTAAAACTCATTCCATAATACATATTCCATAACCGTTAAAATAATTTCATTGAATTATTTTGAAACGAAAACATTTTTATTATTTATTATAATGAATATTCTTTAGTGAATACATATATTCATATAAATTATTCATTATAAATATTCATTATGCGTATGCTTTTGCAATGTTTGGTCATTATTGTTGCCGTAAATTTCAATATAAATAAACAAAAATTTAAATTATTCACCGCAATTGAATGCGAAACTATTAAAGTTTATGGTAAAAGTTATAAGA
>LBFL01132142.1:2223-17572 GCA_000988845.1 Hypochthonius rufulus
ACACGTATGTAAAGCCTTTCACTGAATATATAGAAAAATTCAAAATTCAATCATAGCTCATATCTGATTATTTAAAAATGGAAAATTTCCATAAATTTCTGTCAATAAACATAGCGAATGTTAATAATTATTGAAAATATTTATTTAATGCGGTATTTTTGTATCACAAATGTTAAGTATTTTTTTCCTTTTTTCAAAGAAAACATTTTTCCTGCAAAAAAGTCACACCCTTTTTAAGGGGCGAAAAGTGCCAAATATTTTGTTCCGCGTTTTGACTTTTCTATTCGCAACATCATTACAGGAATTGCCTCAATTGACCCTTCACACACAATGTACGGGTCTCAGGTGTCCCGCAATGATAGGTCGTGTCCCGCACAACTTTACAATACTAGACAATGCGTGTCCCGCAAAAAATCAACAATTTGTTAAACAAAAATTGCATGATTTACAAATTTGCATAGAGTGTCCCGCATGTCCCGCACTCTGCTAGCAAATGTCCCGCATTTTGTCCATTTTGAGCTGAGACCCGTAACACAATGACGCATCTGTCTAATGCTACCATAATATTGACCACGATTTTCTTTAGATACGACTCTCCGGCGCCAAATAACATCATCCAATTTGTATTACACGCAATTCTTTGTCTAAACTTATGTCTCAGATATATTCACGAGTTTAGTATATATATATATATATATAAAGAAAATTGTGGTTTGAAAACACCAAAACTAATATAACTAAATTAATATCGATTGTATATTCTCGAATTCCTCAATATTACTGCGTTATTATTTAATATGCAATAATTAGGTTAATGTATTATTACCGGAAATTAATCCTTAAAATTTCATGGAACTATAGTAAAATATTTATTGCAATATAATAATGGAACTAAAATAATTGAATAGAATTGTTTTTAAATAAATTGTCTCAAAACAATAGAATGTGTTACATCATAATCACATCGCGTGCATTGATATGGACAATTTTATCGATAACCTCAGCACTGTCAATGCTGACGGCGATAGTCACGCCGATGTGGTTAATCGGCACACAAAAGAGCGTCAAATTACGCACAAATGATAATGATATTGTAATTCCGAGTTTAGGTAAATTATAATTTATCATTAAAGCGTCACAATTTATTCTTTTTTCTTATCCATTGGAATGTCCAGTATTAGAATGGAGAGTTGAAAATGAGCCAAAAGTACAAAAATTTTACTCTTCAGTCTAATACTGAACAAACAAATGCATAAGAAAAAAGAATAAATTGTGACGCTTTATTTATCATTAATAAAGCAAAAGTCAATACTCTTAATTATTTGAATTTCATAGGTTTGTACAATCGTTGCACAAAATTGCATCATCACATGGAATTGTACACTCCGTGCGCACCTTTCGTTACCGGTTTTGATCAATCAAATGAGTCATTTCCACACTTTTGGAAAGCATCACTTTTGTGCTTCACTATCGGAATGATAATCCTCTCATTCACTATAATAACATCAATTCTCGGATTTTGTGTCCGATCGTTTTGCAGGAAAAGTATATTCACAATAACGGGCACAGTTCAGGCTATCGCCGGATTATTCTTTTTAATCGCAATTTTCTTATATCCTTTGGGTAAATCAAATGATTCATTATAATTATTTAATATATTAATTAATTAATTGATTATCTAAGGATGGGGAACTGAAAGAGTGGAAAGAGTGTGCGGCTCAAAAGCGGATCCTTTTGTAGTCGGTGATTGTCAAATCGGTAATTATATTAATTAAAACTTTTTTTGTATATTTAATGAGTATTATGATGAAACATGTTATTTGAAGTTAAAAGTTCGTTAATGTTATACACATAAACTCCTCTAACGTAAACAAGCGCTTAGGCCCGAGCCATATAAACTTTTGCTATCATAACCTCTTTAAAGTAAAATTCACTCTATCATAAACAAAAATTTTCGCCGCAATATAGTCACGTTAGAGGGGTTTAAGTGTAGTTAATTAATTAATTAATTGATGTTTATATGTTTATAATGCTATAACTTTAGGATGGGCATTGTATTTAGCGGTGTTCAGTACTCTCAGTACGTTCATATGTTCGGTACTCTCAGTTCAGGCGGACATTTCCACATCTTCGGACAAAGTTCAGGACGAAATTTTGGGCGGGAAAAACTTAATATGTCTTTTGTAATTTAAATATGCATTTAATTAATTAACGTAATGTTTGTATTTAATTTAGTGATTAACATTTTTGCATTTTTTAATAAACATCACATATTATAATTCAATAGAAATTACTTTTTTAAATATTTTAAATTAATAATTAAATTAATAAAAACTTTAAAAGTATTTAAAACAATTGCATAACATTATACAATTTGAATGTGCCATTTACATGCAATGAGTATAGTGAGTGACGATATCATACATCACAAAAGAGAATCTCTTTCATCTGATGTGTTATGCCATTGCTTTTAAATCCGCAATTTCTGTGTTTATCATTTAATTAATGTTTTATTTAATCATTTTTCTAATTTCATATTTCGTAAAAATTAATGCATGAAAATGATTATCTATGATTAAACAATCACTGTTTTTGTCACAACGATTATTGTTATTTCCTAATGACGCAATTAAATAATTTTAAAGAAATTTTAAAGATGTAAATTCATTAAAAACGATTAAATTTAATAAATCAGAGACAATTGACAAACATTAACCGAAAACTGTAAAATACTCTCATAAATTATGAGCAAAACTTAAATAACATAATTAATTCTTAAAATACTAAACCCAAATCCTCTTCTGCATTATATTAAACATTTATTTATTGCATTAATGTTTTGAATTCGTTATATTTTAATGACCCTTTTTGTAAACACTTAATATAGTCCTATGAGCGCCCTCTTTTAACTATAATTTATACTATAATTTTATAGTACGGCTATAAATTTAAGGAAAAAACGTGATAAACTCATACATATATTATATAATTAATAATTAAATTGATAATGCATAAACTATTTAAATATAATTATTTAATTAAAAATAGGAAATTAAAACTGAAGAATATTAATTGAATTAATAATAATATTAATAATAAAATTATATTCATGATAATCAATTTACTTAATTTATTTAAATAAATATATTCGTTGCGTTATTTATGTGAATTAATAAATAAATAGTGACGCATACTCTAATGCAGACTGTATTCTACAATTGGAAGCCATTTTTCAATGTACCATTACCATGTATTTTTTGTACCATTTAAATGTACGTCCTGTGGTTTTGTAGTGACGTCATTTGAATTATACAATTCTTATGAAATTATTGAAGAAAATTACAGTGAACATTTAACGTAAATCTATTATTGAATCATGAATAGTGTTTGAGTCGTATATTATTGAAGTGAATGATAAAACCGTTGTAAATTGCGGCGTAAACAAAACGTTTACATTTATATACAATAATAATACATTTGCGTTTGAAATTTGAAAATAAATTACGATTAAAAACAATTAAATTAAATAACAGTTTTGAACAATGATGGGCAATCGATGGTCGCGTACTGAAGACATTCAAGTGATGGAAGTCGATGGTGATGATCATCAATTTATGGTAAATTTTTTGTCTCAATTCAATGGTATTGATAATGACACAATAAACGTACTGAAAGTCGAGGGTTATAATACCAGAATGGCACTGTTAGCGTTGGATTTTAGTGAAGATTTACCGGCACTTCCATTGGCTAATTTAGCACAACGATCATTGTTGAGGAATGCACTGAAACAATTGCATGAAATGAATGAAATCGATGAGAAAATCGACACTATTGTTGAACACGATGATAGTACCGGTCGATTACCGCGGAACCGATCATCGTCAAAGAGAAGATTTAATGATGATGATGATGAATCATTGGGAATGCCATTATTATCACCATTGAAGAAACTCAACAATAGACAGTCATTGGCCAATCATAGTCCGTACAACAGAAATACCAATTCCTTAACGCGTGCCCCAATAAAACATGAGACATCATCGGAGGACGATTCACTTCCACCTCCGGTCACATCACGATATACGCGGTCAAAAGCATCCATCGCTAAACCGCCATCGTTAATGCCTCAATTCGGGGGGATGAATGAATCATCACTATTTTCGGATGTTTCTGATAATGATAAAGGATTATCGCGAATCTATGGTAATACCCGAAGAGGACGATTGAACTCTGACTTAAGTGGACCGTCATCATCGGGACAATCACCATCATCGGGACGATTATCATTAGCGAATAATGATCGGATTGTGGAGAATCGTCCATCGCCAAAACCAAAGTCGAGAAAGAGTCTGTTACCGGCGAATTCAACACTAACACCGGCGATGATCGAAGTGAAACAAAATCTCGAGAAGAAACGGATCGATGGCAGCAGAGGGAGAGGAATGAGAGGACGAAAGTGACACGAGTGAAGGGGTATTGTATCTGCGTTCATATGACTTTATGAAGAGAAAAATGCGAGAAGAATTTGATTCGTTAAAAATTTTATTACACTTTTAGAATACTGCTTTAATATGCACAATTAATATCGGTATAAATTCGAAACATGTCCGCATGGACGCATGTCTGCATATCCGCATATCCGCATGGACGCAGAGACTTGAAACCGGTCCTAATTTATTCTCCGTCATCAAAAACATAATAATGAATTAAAATTTGCCGGGGGTCGCGACGGGAACATAATTTAATTTAATTATAATTAATATATCTATATGCATATATATATATTAAATTATTAAAAATTCTTTAAATAATTCTTTAAATAAATGACGTTTGGGGAGCCAATGCTAAAATAATGCTAGGTTAAGTTTGGTTAAGTTTGCTAGCGACCGCAAACCTAAACTAACAATGTTTTCAACATCATGAGTCTTAAATTAAAAAACGACAAAACATTGCGACAATTAATGCGTATCCTATTGATTTTTAATGGGATGTCGCGACATAATTATAAATTAATTTTAATGATGTTCCTGAAGCGACCCCAGAAAATTTTCACTGATTATGTTTTAGATACGGGAGTATTGTTTGCGACCGGTTTCAAGTCTCTGCGGCCATAAGGACATGTTCCTAAGGACATGTTCCGAATTTGTCAAGTAATATCTAAAGTAATATCTAATATATTTGAATGAAAATTTGTCATTTGTATTATTAATTATCATTTAATGCCATAACATGTCAATTCTTAAAAATTCAGTGATGATTTTGAAAAAAATACATTTTTAAAGCTTTAGAATTCATTGTTAAACTTTTATGATACATTTTAATGATAAATAAAAATATTTTTAAACGATTGTCATTCAATATAATGTATGTTTATATATATAATGCATATTTGTGTATTAAAATGTCAAAAGATTATTGAATTTGATGTAAATAAATGATATAAAACAAAAGTGAAACTATTAAATTACATATAACATTATATGTAATTTAATAACGAATATTTTTCTATCACCAAAAATAACATTATCATTGATTTGTCATTCATTGGAACGATTATCATAAGCAATACTGATAATGAAATGTGTCATTTTTATATAATAATAAAATGTTACAATATTGGGATTCGACTGTAACCAATAATAACACATTAATGTGCAATGCATACCCTATAACATTACCATAAAAAAGATTAATTCTCCCATTAGTTATTTGTTTAGGAAATATAAATACAATTAATTAAATAAAAGCACATATTGTCTTAGTTTTTTGTTAAAAAACATTTAACAATAAACGACATGTCATGACTTTATTTATGCAAATCTATTAGTATTTATTCATTTAAAAAAGAATACAATTTGAGGTGACACCACAACTGTCGCTCTCTAATGTATGCTCAAAACAAATACCATTATAATGTAATAGAATGGGAATGAGCATTTCAACAGATGTCACTCCCCTCGTTATGTGCTGCAATCGCAGCATTCGCAATGCATTTGTTCATTTTGTGTTTCGGGAGTGTGCAGTGTTTGAGTAATGTTTGAGTAAAATTATTTATTATCATTACGATATGATAAACAAAACGCTGTTTATTTAATAATTACATAATTATTAAATTTATAACAATGATTGTCAATGAAATACAAATTATAATTGAATTAAACGATGATTAAAGCGTTATTTTTTGTGTGAACCCAAAAATGTTTATCAAAACGGTTAAAACGTATATTTCCATAGTGTTTATGAATCATTATTACATTTAAATTGGAATTAAATTATTTTTGCAAAACAATTAATGGCGTCACCATTGGACATATCACGACGCAACCCTCAGGATGAGTACGATTTGATCCAAAGGGTCGGTTCAGGAACGTACGGTGATGTTTATAAAGTATGTGTTTACGTATTTTTATTATTCATTTTTAGGTGTTTCGACATTCAAATGTATTTTTTTGGGAATTTTATTAAAGGATATGTCTGCGTTAATCATTGTTTTATCCAATATTTTAATCATTTCCTTAATATATGCGTTTCAATTAATATTAATGAACGTTATTAATTAACATTACACTTACACTAACAGTGTTTAACGCAATTCCTTTACTCGAATTTCCTTAATTTGAAAGTACTATTTTTATTGAAACGAAAAACTTTCATTAATTAATCATCAAAACATTTGTAAAATTTATTTTTCATTCAAAACCCTCATTTTTTGCATCTCAAATTATCATTGTGTTATACAAATTACATTTTGCGATATGCAAATGTGTAATACGAATGTGCAAATGCAATGCTAATGCAATGCAAATGCAATTAATGCACTGATTTATTCTCTTCAATTAAAGGAAATACAATTATTAACTCATTATTAATGTTTTTATTTACACATTTAGACATTGTAAATCGTAATAAAACATTACGATTCTCTTTTATGATTCATGTGATTAATGTTTTGATTCATTACATCGTGATTCATGAGTTATAATTAAATCGGATACAAAAGTTTTGAAAAGAGTTTTCCATTTTCTTTTGTTTATATCTTTGTTCTTAAGTATTATCTCTAAAATCTTAAACCCTATGATAATGTGAATGACTCGAACCATTGCAATGCCATTGCACTGTGATTTTACATAATAATGAATGAGACATTATTATGGATTTATTAATATAAAAATAAAATTATAAATGATTAATTGCGTTTCACATGATTACGATTGAGTCAAATGAACGCGATTTTATTGCATGACTCTAATCTGATAATGATAATGGTGTAAAGATAATTGACAATGATGAGTGAAGCATTTTTCAGTTATCATTTCGCAGCATATTTATTGATCCGTTAAAATGTGAAAGTATTAAATCGCTTAATTATGTTTCGTTTAGTGATTTCAGTGAAAGTATATGAATGTATATGATCTGCAATTATATCGCTTTAGAGATGTGTGAATTCAGTAGGAAATGAAACATTATTATGCATTTAAATACATTTTAATGCATTTTAATGAATATATTAAAATTAATCATTTTTATTGTTCTTTATATTCAATAATCAATTATCAGACCGAAAATTCCGTATCATTATTAATGGAAATTATTGTAAAAATACAATTCTAACGTTTAAAAAATAATAGAGAAATAAATTTTCGTATCGCGTGTTTCGAAATGAGTTTATCCATTTATAGTTAACCCATTTTATGACACATGTTAAGTAATTAATCAATTATCACTAAAATTATAGACGATTATTTTATATGGAAAATGTAAATATTTATATGCTTTAGTAATTGATTTGAGATTATAATGATTTAAGTGTTATTTATCAATTAAATGGCGAATAATTATGTGGAAAATGCATATCCGTATGATAAAAATGGAGATGATTAACACCGATATAATGACCGATATTAATTTAACGGAATAATTAATGATAAACTCGTATTTAATTTGCATATACTTATACCCAACGACAGGTGTTGGAAAATGTATTATTATTTTTACGCTTTTATTATAATTATATATAATTATTTAAATGTCGGTTAAAATTGAGGTTTATTCGTATTTCATGTTACGTAATAATTGCGTGACTATTGATGTGGGCTCTGATGTGACGGGTTTTTCATTGAATACATTGTAAATTACCAATTGTTTCATATATTTTGTTCGTATATTTCCTTTATTTTCATTTTTGCCTCCGCAATATCAGTGACCTCTAAATTCGTGACGAACGAATTTCCCATTTTTCTAACACTATAATAATTAAAGTTTTCAATAATTATATATTTTTATATTTTTTACATTTCAGTGCTTTAATTATCCTTAATTAAGAGTTTTTATTTTTAATCTCATTCAATGTTTGCAATTAATTATTATCTGCGAATGAATCGTTTAGTGTTAATGATGTATGCAAATAATGTATTCATAAATATGTAATTATATTTAACAGCATTAAAATTGTGTAAAAATTTTAATTTAAGAGATTATTTTTGAAAATTACAGGCGAAACGTCTCGCGACGGGCGAAATGTCAGCGATTAAAATCATAAAACTCGAACCCGGAGATGATTTCACTATAATTCAACAGGAAATACTCATGATGAAAGACTGCAGACACCCGAACATTGTTGCGTTCTTTGGATCGTACCTCAGGAGGGATAAACTATGGATTTGTATGGAATTCTGTGGCGGGGGGTCACTTCAAGACATATATCACATGACGGGACCTTTAGGTTAGCACAAAATCAAGGGAAATGTTTAAATTACTTTTGTATATGTTCAGGTGAATTTCAAATTTCTTACGTGTGTCGTGAGACGCTCAAAGGTGTCAATTATCTCCATTCAATGGGCAAAATGCATCGCGACATTAAAGGTGCGAATATTCTGCTGACAGAGGATGGTGATGTTAAATTAGCCGATTTCGGTGTTTCGGCACAAATCACCGCGACAATGAGTAAAAGAAAATCGTTCATCGGTACACCCTATTGGATGGCACCTGAGGTGGCGGCGGTCGAACGAAAAGGCGGGTATAATCAGCAGTGCGACATTTGGGCTGTCGGAATAACAGCCATTGAATTGGCCGAACTGCAACCGCCGATGTTTGATCTGCACCCAATGAGAGCACTCTTCCTAATGTCGAAATCGGGTTTTAAACCGCCGACACTCAAAGATAAGTCACGATGGACAACGAATTTCCACCATTTTGTGAAAGTGGCATTAACCAAAAACCCAAAGAAACGACCATCGGCAGAACGACTTTTGCATCATCCCTTTGTTGTGATACCCGATTTAACGCGGAGATTAATGCGTGAATTATTAGAACGATGCTCAAATCCGCATCTTCACTTCGCGAACTCAAATCACCATGAGTTGGATCCCGATGAGGAAATGGTGATCGGAGTTCCGCAACGGATTTCCTCGAAACGATCGGTCCGATCCCAGCAAAAGTCACGGTCCGAACTTCATATGGAGTCAATTAACTTTGAAGTCCCTTTACTCACTCAATTATCATCAGTCAATGAACAGGAACAACCCACTGATGTATCACTCGCGTGGGGTATTAATGACGGTTCCGCTTTAGGTCCTAATTCAGGTGAATTAGGGTATGATCTCGCAACGGCATGGATGGAGTCGGACCCCGATTCTGAAGCCGTTCGAAAGTATGTCTTTAATCTTTTCATAATCACTTTTGTCCATCTCTTTACGTATTTCTATTATCTTTTTCTGTTATAATTTTTGTGTTTCAATCATATTAAGACAAATGATTTGATTGTTGTTTAATGCATGCATTAATACAAATATCGAAATATAAATTATCTCATAACATGCAAATTGATATTTAATGATGTTTATACATAATAATCTCGTAATGGTCATTTGTGTAATGTTTCCACTAATGACTAATCCAATTCATTAATTCATCACTAACCTTAAATCGTTAATATTTGTTAATACTTTTTGTGGTTCAAATGCTTAATTCATTTTTCTCTATTTTTCTCCACTTAAATCTCCATCATACGTTTCACTCCTCACCTTTTGCAGTCGAAATCGACGCCGAAGGTCAGTCTCATATGAACTCTTAGATATTTATCTAAAGTCAATTAAACGGTCAATGATCTTATTAATTATATAATTGAAAATTAATGAATCGTTAATTAATTAATGTAATTTTTAGGTCATTACTCGAAATAGTCGATGAAGAATTGTTACAGCGGTAAGTCTATTGATTAATTAATCAATTATGTAATTATTTATAAATATGCAAATATTTCTAAATTTTAATAAATTGAATGTGCATGTACTTAATGATTTCATGTCATTTCCCTCACCCTATAATTATCAGTGGTCACGAGGGTAGTCTCACAGCGCTGGACAAAGCATTGCGATTGTACTCATCACAGTAAGAATGAGATTATTAATTTTAATTAACTCATAGTAATTAATTAAGAGATTAATTGCTATAAATTACTTAAATCCCGTACCATTAAATTACCGCATAATTCTTAATTATCTAATCATTAGTTTAATTAAGAAATATCAATTTTGTTTCGCACACACATACAGTTATTGATCTTAATTAAAGACTTTTGACAGAGTTCCTTTTGACTGATAATAAATTAAATATTTTTTAATTCTA
Organism: Hypochthonius rufulus; assembly: GCA_000988845.1. Lineage (NCBI taxonomy): Eukaryota > Metazoa > Arthropoda > Arachnida > Sarcoptiformes > Hypochthoniidae > Hypochthonius > Hypochthonius rufulus. The sequence continues at coordinate 12,850 of LBFL01132142.1, forward strand.
CAGACAGACGCTTCCGATTGAATCATACGAATCGTCACCAAAAAAGGTAATTAAATTATTAAATAAAATTAAAAAGTTAAGGATTAGTTAATAATTAGACATAATGATTCTCTCTGAATTGCAATGCTGCCATAGGGATGGGACAGAGTTAGTGCATCTGTTCCATTTGGGCGGAGAGAAAGAGAAACAAATGCCCGTAGAGACTTCTATGGCCATTATAGTCATAGAGCCTCTGATCGGACGTCGGGTCCCATTGATATACCGCTCGTACCGCCTCCGGTGTATCGCCGGTACGACTATCAATACATGACCCGATTACAGAGCAGAAATGACCATCAGCATGATGCTGATGGTAGTGATATGTCTGATTTGTTAAGCACATCGTGGACATCCGCTATTGTAAGGGTTTATTACATTTTTTTCGCTTAATCATGATCTTTATTATCACTCTCCACTTATTTCATGCCTTTCCATTTGTTTATATATGTTTTATTTGCTGATGCATTTCCTTTAGTCTTATTTGGTGTGTGTCATTAAAATGATTGATGATGTTTCTCTTTATTTCAATTTACGAATTTCATGAAAAGACTTTCTGTTAATTTAACGGATGATTATTCTATAATAAATGATTGAATTGTAATTATTAATTTAATTAATTCGTAATTCTTATGTTAGTATTAGAGTTTTAAAATAATAAATTATGTTAATTTTAAATCATATTAATTAAATATAATAAAAACGAAATAATTGAATACGTTTTCTCCATTCGCAGGAACAGTTACTCAAAGATGTGTCTGTAGAGCCGTCAGAGATATCGAAATCGAACAATAATAATCATTCAGTAGAAGATGATGAGTACAGTACTCCACCGTCGACGCCGCGTGTCAATGGCAATGAACACGTGTCTGAGAATAGCAATGGCAGAGTCAACAGTGATAAAAATTCGGTGAATGACAAAACGTCAAATGTGAAAGATGCACCTCCCGAAGCACCTCCGCGGAGACGCGACCGCCATAAGAAAATGAATAACAATTCCCCACCGCGGACCGCATGCAATGGACTACCGCCGACTCCCAAAGTACATATGGGGGCGTGTTTTTCAAAGGTGTTTAATGAATGTCCTCTCAAAATCAATTGTTCCGCATCATGGGTTCATCCCGAAACACATGATCAGCACATTCTTTTAGGGTGTGATGAGGGGATTTATGATCTTAATTTGAATGAGATTCATGACACAACCATTGACCAATTATATCCGCGACGGACCATTTGGATGTTCGTCATTAAAAATGTGTTAATGTCATTGTCCGGTACGAAAGCCGCTCAATTGTTTCGTCACGATATTCTTCAATTACACTCAAGGAAATCCTTATCATTCGCTCTTCCAATGGATTCGATGATTAACAAAATACCCGAACGTTTAGTGCCACGAAAGTTCGTATCCACTACTAAAGTGCCCGATACTAAAGGATGTTATAAGTGTTGTGTCGGACGTAATCCTTACAATGGTTATAAATATCTTTGTGGTGTCACCCCCAATGGTATCTTTTTAATGCAATGGTACAATCCGTTAAATAAGTTCATGCACCTAAAGGTATGTTTAAATCCAATATTGACTTAGGATAGGATTATCTAAATTATTAAGTCTTACGAATGTCATTGTGTCATTAGCAAATTGTGTCACTCTGATCTGCAAATAGCAATAGTAAACTCTGTTCGGGCATTTTCAATATACATTTTAAAGAGTAAACACCAAAAAAGTATTGCATTTTTAAATTTTATTGACACGCGTAATGCAAAGTCATTTATACTCAATGAATAGTACCTTCAGGTACTAACACGTGACGCAATACTTTCATTGTGAATTGTCAATATTGAACATTGTGATAATTCACTATTTCTGTGTTAATTGTTTACATTTAAGCATTCCGTGTGATATTTTAATTAATTATTTATATTTTTACGAATTATAATTAATCGTTTCAAACACCACAGGCCACTGTATTCAATATATGCGTATAATTTACCGGATTTTCCCGAAAGTTCGTTCATAGTTTATATTCGGAAAATTAATATTTTAAGAGGAATTTTTTATCGAAAAAATTTAAATTAATGTTCAGAAAAGTGTTTCGGTTCGATTATTAATTAAAAATCACATTTTTTGATTTATGTATTTTAAACAATTTAAGATAAATGAAAATATTTCACGAAATTAAATTATATTTGTCTAATCATAGTGTATGAAAAAATATTTATGCGATTAAACCACACCTTTTTCGGCACGATTGTCCGGTAAAAATCTCAAAACATAACGAATAAACAAAAGAAATGATTATTGTTGTAAATATAGTACACTAAAACCCCTCTAACGTGACCATATTGCGGCGGAAATTTTTGTTTACGATATAGAGGATTTTACGTTAGAGGGGTTGAAATAGCAAAGGTTTATACGATTTGGGGCAGAGTTTATTCATGATACAGAGGGTTCATGTTAAAGGGGTTTATGTGTAGTTGTAAATGGGTTTAGAGACGTGTTAAAAATTGTGAATATGTAAAAGATTCGGGATGCAAAAGAGGTGAGGGTTTATGTGTATAAAGAAAAGTCTTGAAATATAAGACCACTGTCAGTTTATTTGGATGAACTTTGGAAAAACTCCGGTATATGTAAAATGTATAACATAAAACAGTTTTAATTACAGAGGTCAAAATTAAACATTAAATGAGCAGAGTTAATTATTTTATTTACTAATTAAATACTAATTAAATACGTCTTTTCCATAGCAATTTGAGTTTTATCTCCCATCAAATCCCAATGTGTTTGAGATGATCATTACTCCTGATCTCGAATATCCAATGCTGTGCATCGGAGTTAAAAAGAGTTATGACGGCGCACATCTCAATTTGAATATGATAAATCTGAATTCCGCAACGAATTGGTTCGGTGATGAGTTCGGTGATGGCACCGAAACGGTCATCGCACGACACGATCATCTTAATATTATTAATTTAACGCAATTAGAAAAGGATACGATTCTCGTCTGTTATGATAGTGAGTGATTTGAATTTATGATTTAATTAATTAAAATGCTTTTATATTTAAAGATTGCGTTAAATTAGTAAATCTCCAGGGAAAGCTCAAATCAAGTCGAAGATCACCCGCGGAACTGTTCTTTGATTTCACTATTGAGTCACTCGGTAAATTGACATTCTTGAGTTTAACAATACACAGCACAGTCCTCGCAAATTATTACACCCTTTTTAAAAATTAATATTTTAATAAAAAGCTATAATTAACAAATAAAGCTACAAAATTTTAATTAATAATTACAAATAAATGTTAGTCTTTTTAAATTAATAATGGTCATAGTTTTAGCCGCGCAAATTACCGAAATTTCATAATAATCACAAAAAATGACCATTTTTAGAAAATTGATCTGTAAATTTTAGAATTTCCTAGAATTTTAAAATGTTAAAGTTTTCATTCTAAATTAGTTCTTTGCCTTCAAATATCGAAGGTTTTTGTTTAATTGATTCATACAGTTTAACCTGAATTCGGTCACTTTTCGGTACACCTCTAAAATACTTAATTTTATTTTTTTCAATTATTATTTATTTGATTATAATTTTTGAATTTTTATACTAATTACACATACTCATACTATAAATATATATTTGACAATAATTAAACTGTATGTTTGCAGCGAAAATAATTAATATATTTATTTTTCTCGAGGGTTTAATGATTTGCGAGGACCCTATACTCTTATTTTCTGATTAACTTTATGATATATGTCCTTATGCATTGAGATGGTTTACTTACATTTACTACAATACATTTGTCATTACAGTATGTCTCACAGACTCAGTTCTGGCATTTCACTCGCATGGAATGCAGGGACGGTCATTCAAGAACAACGAAGTGGTTCAAGAGATCACTGACCCTTCGCGAAGATTCCGTATGCTCGGGTCTGACCGAATTGTGGTACTTGAATCACGCCCAACTGATGATACTGTCGCTCCCTCCAATTTATATATTCTCGCGGGACATGAGAATAGCTATTGAATTGGTTTTATTAATTATCACGTGATTCTAGTTTATGATCGAATCAATCATTTTTAAACTGAATACATGAGTGTTGATGTAATGATGTGCCATTATGAGATTAGGTTATTGCAAAAGCGACTATAATGAGATTGATTATTTTAATTGCAATTATTTTTCTCGTAATATCTTTAGAAATGGAATTCATAAGAAATGTGATAAAATATAATGCAAATGAATGAGCGGTTATAAAATATGATTGTAATTAATTAGTATTTAAATTTTTAGATCATTCATTCCCATAATGTAATGCTTATCGATGTTTTACAATGTGTATATAATTGAACATGACGTGTGTAAATAACACATATTATTGTGGATTTATCAATAATCGTCATTATGAAGTCAAAAGTATTTAACAATTTTATCAAATTTTAGTGTATTATTATGTGTTTTTCAATGAAAATTATTGTGATTATCCTTATAACACTTTCGTTCACATTTATCTTATAGCTTTTAAATGAGTCTATTTATTGCCACATAATCGTAACCCTTTCTGACCGGACACTCCCTGCAGGGACAGGTACTGAATTCTTAATATCTTCTCAATAAAAAGTGATATCAAAAAAGTTTATGTAAAGATGATCCGTTCATAGCTGTCTTTATCTTAAGAAAAGATTA
>LBFL01132145.1:0-23987 GCA_000988845.1 Hypochthonius rufulus
AAACTCCAACTGTCGGGGTTAACGGAAGCACAGTGCGGCAAACGCAGTTCGACGGGAATTTCAAACCGCAGTCCGTGCGGACCGCACATTACAATGGGACTCAATAAAGTCTCTCCTAAATTCAATTGTAGTGAAAACATTTAATAATTTTTTGCGTTAATTCATTGCAATAATATTACCTCTGTTCTTATCGAGAGGCGGAAGCATATTAGGGTCTTGACAAACCTTAAAGTACACCTCTTGTTCAATACCATCGGGTATAGCACATGGTGGTATCACAACACTAACACCCGTTTCTTCAGAGGTTAAAGTGCCGCCGGCGCTCGTAAAGATACCTTTGGCTGTGGCAACGACATTTTGATTACTGTCGACTGATTGTGTCGAATGACGACCGCTGTAATTGAAAAGTTAGTATTTACCCAAAGAACCGCTTTCATAACATTAACGCCCATAAATAGATAATAAACAATAAGATCAAAACCCACCACCAAGTTATGGATGGTTTCGTGTCACCCCACACCCCTATTAAATCATATTTCTATAGATAAGAATTAAGCGGCATTATGTTATAAGCTCCACCAAAAAGCTCATTAATAGCACTGCTTTTGTTAGATTATATCATAACAGATTATACAATGGATTTATTTAATCCATTTTTATGTAATTTTCAATCACTGAAAAAAAAGTTATCTATAATCGCATAAAATAATTAAATTGATGCGTATTTTTGCTTAAAACGAACAAAAAGCATGTATTTCATCGAAAAATAATAATAGTCTTACATTACATGATTAATACATAAGTTAATTAAGAATTTATCAATTTTAAGAATTAAATGGTCACAAGTCTCAGAGGTCACAAGTCATAAGGTCACAAGTCGTAAGGTCACAAGTCTTGGTGGTAGGTTATGTTAAATCTACAATACTCGTTCATTAAAAATAATTGTAATTGTAAAATTAATACGTATATAACTGCATACGAAGAGTTTCTCAACAATATAATTTGGATATTTGCAAATAACAGATTCGTATGGCCCTACGTTTTGGATATTTTCTAAATAATCGAAAATCTTTAATACTAAAATCTAAAAAATATAGAAATTGTTTATCTGAAACAATAAACAATTCGATTGATATGGATGCGGAACTCATTCGTAATACAATTAAATATAATAATAAAATCAAATTAATGATAATCTCTGATTGCATCTCATTGCTGCGTATATATTCCCGTCCCAATGCCTTAATTATAAATCACTCCTATCAAATTGCCTATAATTAGCCTATACAAAGACAATTAATTAATTAAATTTCGATCATTATGATCACATAATTCACGTTTGCACTTTGATTGGGGTCAATTAATACACCATTACCCATTAATTGGACTAACGATACAATTGCAAATAACTTATATGAGGGTTTATATAACAAAATTGTGACAAAAATAATTAAAATAAAAATAACGATATAAAAATACTGAGCCTAATAATTGGTGTATTTAAGGATAAAAGAGATACATTTTTGATTAGTGATGTCTTACTTTTGGTCATGATTCATTAATGGCGGCGGCGGTGGTAATGCATGATGATGCAAACCCGATCTGTTCATTGAATCTCCGGGTTTACGATACAATTCAAATGCACTTCCGCGATGTTCTCTATTCGATGACAGATCTATCATATTTGGGGGCGGATGCGGACCCTGAGGCGGTGATGGAGCAAATGTCGAAGTATTGTTATTCATTGATTCTTGACGATGAAGTTTTGGGGGATACGGTACGTTCAGGTACGGGCCGTTACCATTCATCAGAGAAGATCGTGATGATGTCGTTTTACCGGATGAATATGGTGAACGCATGTCATAGTTACTCTTCGATGTCATATAACCACTGCTACTTTCAGTATCAGAATACGGTGGTCTTAAATTATTTCACTGCAATTAGATTTAAGCACATAATAATCAAATACAATTACCTTCGTATGGGAGATCCAAATGTTGACGATTGATTGGCATATGCATTTGATACATCACTATGCATTGGTATGGCAGGGGCTTGAATATTTGGCGGGAGGTCTTTCGGAGGCATCGAAGGGTAATATGGCGACGGACCACCATTTAAGTCGGCACCGATATTTGAATTACTCGCGCGTTTCGCCTGAGGATAAACGGCAGAGTATCCAACTGAAGGTAATAGTGGCAAATTTGGTTGTAGATGATTGAACCCCGATTCGCCATTTGGGTCATTCTCCTGTATCCACGGAGGTTTGGACAATTGGTAATGTGATGGCTTTGGTGGTGGCACGGGACGACCATCGGCTAATCGACTAGAATTTACATAAACATTAGAATATTGCAATTCAAAAATAATTTAATCATACAGCGCTTGATAATTTGAAGGCTTTGGTGGTGGTGATGGCGGTGCCGGCGGTGGTCGCACCGACGGATCAATACTGTATTTTGACGGTGGTAATTTGGGAGCTCTTTCAGGATTCACCTGTCTCCGGTCGGGATTTGCCTGTACCAAAGCATGGGGTTGTGCCGTACTTCTTGTGAATCGGTACGGATCATGCAATGCTCTTCCGGAAACTCCATAATTTGAATTCGCTGATGTAATTGAATTGTATCGTTGTTTATTGTCGAGAGTTCCCGAAGGACTTCCGTATTTATTGTACGAATCGCTGCTGTACGATGAACTGTCACCGAAAGCGCCACGACCATTGGGCAATGATGGTCTATCGAGAGAATCGCATTTCTGCGGCTGTGTGAGTGCGGATGTCGGGGGTGGTGATGTCGTATTTATATAATCGGGAGTACTGAACGAATCGCGACGTTCACGATTCTCTCGTTTCCCGAATAACCTTTCGTGCGCACTCCTGAATCGGGACGGTTTATTGTTGCGGTCGACACGGGGGGGCGGTTCGGGTCCGGTGTAACTCTGTTTATTGCCATAAATGTTCTGCTCTCTTTCGGGATATCTTTCACCCGGTGGCAGTGTACCGTACGAATCCTTTGGAGTACCGAAATATTCTTCATGATCCGCAGCATCAATGGCAGCGGAAGAAGTATTTGTAGGCATTGACTTGTGTTTAGCGTCGTGATTCAATACTTTTGAGAGTTCCTTTAAAAATATACATCAATCAGTGTTTGAATAATGGTGAAACATAAATATTAAAAATGAAATGACAAAATGATTAATGCGATATGAATGCACATGTAACTAAACACTAATGTTATGAGAAACTCAATACAATGGGAGAAATAAAGACATTTAATGATGGATCCAAATCCATACCTTTCGCAATAAAAGGTGAAGCGGCAGCTGAAAACAATAAATGCAATGGATGAGTGATTAATGATTAATGGTGAATGATGAAAATGCAATGAATTTAAGCGAAATATGTTAATATTTCAAACATCCCATTCTCTCACACTCGAGTCACATTCTTACCTGTCTATTCGATGGTCTCATGCTATAGGGTGGAGGATAACCAAACGAATTCATAGCTCCGGGCGCATCCTCAGCTGTGGCAATACTCGGGTCACTCGATGCTTTCACTAATCGCGGTGAATTCTCATCATCAGGATCGAGTCGGGGGTCCACAGCTAAGTCCAAATCACTTTCGGGTGAAGATGCATAACTCAATCGCGAGGTCATAGGGAAGAGGAAATCATCAGCAATTGTTTCCTCGAGTTTTGTTTCGGAAATCCAAATGTTCTGCTGCTGCTGTTTTTCTATTGTCTCTCTCAACTTCTTATACCACATATCGGCATTGGCCAATGTGACGGTCGCGGTAAACACGTGTGACCATAACTTTTCGAGTTTTGTCGCGTGATCATACAATTTCCTGGAACTGTTGTGCCGTGATTTTGGGAGCCGCGAACGTAATTCTTTAACAACAGATTTGTTTTCGGCTCTCATAAAGATAACGATCGGATAAAATTGTGCATAATTAAGTCTGTCGACAGCACTCGGAGTGATATCCAAAAGTGCATGTTTCCCCTTCTCAATGATATCTTTGATGGCACTTAACCGAACGATTCCCGAAGTCTTTGGACTTTTGGTGATCTCATCCAATTGATTATCCAACTGTGGTGATCCATATTTATCGGGATAATCCTTAAGTAACTTTTCCCGTGCGACATCGGCCAATGGTCCGAACAGTACGACGGGACGTATAAATCCGGGATGTCTCAACGTGACCCGTTCATATGCGGGAAACTTCGAAAGACAATCGGCAAATACCACATCTTCCCAATGGTCTTTACTTAATGATTTGGATCGTCTCGCACTTCTCCTTTTGAAAAAACTGCCGCGACTTTCACTCGTATCTGCTTTCTTAGCTCTTTGGACATTTTGTTCGGCAAATATTTCCTCAGCTTTACTTTTATTGGGAATCGCACCCTTTTGTATCTCTTGATTGTTGCGTCCCAAACGATACACGAGCCACGAACCGACGACGCCATTGAATAGGGTGTCAATCACATGGAACACTTCACCGACATGATATGCCAATTCACCTTTATTAGTAGTCTCATAACTACAATGTACTCGTATGTAGAATGAGTCACCCTTTTGGTTGGAGATTATATCATCATACTCTTCACGCCGGTGTTGAACAATGAGATCAATTTTCTCCTGAATACTGAGTAAGAACAGCACCGCCTCTTCGCGTGTCACGCCTCTCATATCGGTATTATTAGCCTTTAATATCTTATCTCCCGGTTGTAACCCCTGTATTGAGGCCGGTGAATTCGGTTGTACTGCGGTGACAAATATACCCGCCTCATTACCACCCGTAAGTCTAATGCCGACACTCCCCTCCTTTTGAAATGATATGAATCGGGGTTCACTCGTTGGGGAAGAGATTTGTTGCTTTTTCCTCGTGAGTGAATCGTCATCAGATCGTTGTGATGGTCGTGGTGGCGGTGGTCGCGGCGGAGCATCACTGTCCGGACCTAATCCACGGGAGTGGCCTGTAAGTAGAGGTGTCGCCGGTTGGTCGAGTTGACTCAATGATATGTCCATGATTGGGCCTCTATTTCTACCACTAATACCCCCGTGTTGCGTCTGCTGCTGTTGCAATTGTTGCATTCGCGTTAAATTGTTCTTATCAACTGTCGGCCGTGAAAAATCACCTAAAGTATCAAATATCATAAAGTATTAGTTTTCTGAAAAAACATTCGGAAACATTTACCTCTCGTCGGAGGCTGAACGTAGACATTTTGATTATTCCAATTTTGTCGAGAGCCGTTCATTGCGTCATAAGAGACATCTTTCATTGCACTGATAGGAGCGTTATCATACAAATTGCTATTGGACCATCGCGACTGATTTAAACCATTAATACCAGAATTGTCGTTATTTCTAATGTTATTAGAGTTCGATTCCCTTTTTATGACCAAATTAAGTCTCTCTTTACTGCTCTCAATTAACTTTTTTGCTTCTTTTAAATTCAAATTTTCAGTGCTCGTATTATTAACCTTTAAAGGAAGGGGCACCGCAATTAAAATAATATTACGGAAGCACTTTAATGACAGTAATTAATTTTATCAGAAATTTTTTCATTGCAGAAGTGTTAAAAACAAGAAATAATTGATATTACTTTAATAACGATATCTCCCTCCTGAAGAGAGCTGTCATTATCGATCAGACTTCGATTGGTAATCTCTTTTATGAATATTCGACATCCCAATACAATGCCATAATCTGAAACCCGAAGAAATCCGAAAGATCATTACACAGTGCAACAATTTAATCATTGCATTTCAATTAAATAATTTAATGGTACATTATTAAGTAATAAATGAAAACTCATACCGTCTTTTTTCTTACTCTTCGTAAGAGTAACTTTGAGTATCTCATTATTGGCGTTCGGGAGAATGATCCGTCTCTTAATCAAAAGACTGACAGTGGTTCCACACTCCCTCAAAACCTGAACGGCAGTGCTATAATCGACATTCTCTAATGAAATTCCATTAGCACTTATCACTCTATCGTTGACCCTATTTATTGGTAATAATTGTTATTCAATTGTAATTGTAATTCAAATGTAATTGTAATTCAAATGTAATTGTTATTCAATTGTAATCGTAACTCAATTTTAATTGTTATTCAATTGTAATTGTAATTCGATAATTTAATACGAAATAATTTGGAGCGGAATAATTAGGAATATATAACTATAAATTGAAAAACTGATATAAAACGTCTGCTAAAATCTAAAACGGGTTTTATACCCCAGAGTAATGTATTTTATTTTGACACACAATGGAACCAAAAAATTGAAAGTAAAAACTCTGAAGAATCAAAAAGTCAGTTATGAAAAAAGTTAAGATAATTCTTAAGATGATTCTTCACCGTTCCATTTCGATGGGTTTGGATTTGGTCATTCAACAGTGGTGATGCCGCACCTCCGCTCTTCGCCAAAAGGTATTATTTAAAAGGTTCGGTCAAAATATTATAACACATTTTGGGGGTCCTTTAAATAAACTTTTCGAAGGTCATGATATTGTTCGATGGAAAAGAGAAGCCTCTGATAGTGTATCACAAATTTGTCTATCGAATGTTTTTGGGGTATGGTGATGGTATGGTAATGGTATGGCGATGGTGTGGCGATGTTTAAAGGAATGAGCATAACGATGGGGATCCTCAAAAACTATTAAAACTATTAACAAGTGTCTGAGACAAACAGAATATGGGACAAAATGAAAATGTAAAAATGTATTTTAAATAAATTTAAACGGAGCATTAAACTTTAATACTCGTGTCACAAAATTGAGTCCTCAAAATATGTTAATTAATAAAAATGGTGACACTAAAATTGCGATGCGTTTATCTGCATCTATAAACAGATCAGTGAATCGGGGTTTTTATGTAAATAATTGTGTTGAGCATAATGAGTACAATGAGTACAATGGGTACATACTGTAGTTTCCCCTCCGCGGGTCCCGCTTTGAGGACGTCGGAAATCGCAATCGAAGGTTCACCATTGATGAAGTGAGGATTGTCTCTGCCGCCAGAGACTGCGATTCCAAATCCATACCCCGGCACACGTGTGAGGGATATATTATGATATTCCCACACAACTCTATCACCACCCTATAAATATAAATACCATTATCATTAATCATTTTCCCTTTAATCATAACACCATTAAAATTAGATTTACCGAAATATTCAAATTAATTACTCAATAATTTAATCAATTAATAGGATAATAAATTCCAATATAATCAACATTCGTGTGAAAATGGCACTTTTCCTGAAGTTATTTAAAGTTTTTTAAAGTTTAAAGCATCATCATAATTGGAACATGTAAATGCCGGCGGCGGAAAGTGAAAGAAAAGTCATTTTCGATGCGTTTTGCCACACGAATCGGAATATATTTAAAACCGTTCCGATAGAGTAGAGTTTTGAGCCTTTAGATTAAACCCCACAAAAGAGTCAATTGAGTCAATTGTTAAATTATTTATCGAAAATGAGTCATGTCATTGATAAAGATTTGTCAGAGATGAGTGATAAATGCGCACTCAAAACCGATCGCATATAAAAGCACGTGTCTAATGAGAGTTACAATAAAGTATTATGACATTTTAAAGAGACGCGTTAATCGTGAGTACAGAGTTATGTGATGCTTACCATTAGCATATCAAATGATGCATATGATGTGATGGCAGTGCATTGGCAATTGTGTTATGTACAGTGTTATGTACAAAAGAGGTTCATATTTTACACATATTTTAGTAGTGTTAAAAGGCACTTATAATGGCATATAAATTATTAATTATGACAAAATTATCTAAAAGCGTATTAACGCGTGTCATTTACGTACGAACTGAGCACATATTTCTTATAAAATGTATACACTTTTAAATACATTTTACACTATATTAACACACTCCAACCGCAGGACAATCATAACAAAGACAAAGACAAAAAGCCAAATATGGCCTCTGCAATCAGAGATAAGCATATTATAAGAAAGATGTCGCCTGAACTTAGCTACCTATGGTGGGGTAAGACTCTCCAAGACCGAGAGGAGTCCGCAAGAGGTTCCACAAGAGGTTCCACAAGAGGTTCCACAACTTTTACCTGTTTTGGGGTACCAATTCATAGCTCGAGTCCGCACCGTCGACACACTGCACTTATTTCGCTATGTTATGCCTATACTAAAGTCACGAAAGTCTGGGATTACAAATCAATAAAAATTTTATAAATATAATTCAGATAAACACTATTTTATACTCTATTAAATTAACATTTCCACGTCAACCCCGAGATTCTAATAAAAGTCCAATAAATCTCAAAATTAAAAACAAAATATTTAGAAACTTTAAAGTTTCTACTTAAGCATAGAAAGGGTTAAACGTCTTACATTGTGGTACAATGGGAAAATGCACAAAAATTTGTTTAATTTTATAATGGGTTTTTAAATAAACATTTTGATCCCAAAGAAGGACCGAACCCTCCCGAACCCTCCCGAACCACCCTTTTGACAATTTTTACAAATACATTATAATTTTTTCTATGATATCCCATTTAAATTTAATTTTTAATTTCGATTTTTAACTCACATACTCTAACCAATTTTATAAATTTTTATTCCCGCACTTTTGTTCTTTAATTATTACATGCATATGGAAATACATACCTCACTATACTCACCTGTCTCTTATGGCAGTTTATCTATGATATTACCTCAGGTAAAGGTTATTATAATCTATTACATATGCATACGTGCATCGGCCTCAGACTTTAAATTTTATAGTATTAATTCAGTTTTACTGAATATTTCCCTTTGAGAGTTGAGCCATTCACATGTATTCATGAGAATAACAGGAATATTCAATTGGAAATTATATTTACTTTAGAAAAAGATAAATTATAGTAAATTATAGTAAAATAAGAAAATTAAGTTTTGAAAAAGTTATGATAATACCCATTTTCAGGGGTTGGGATTGATATGGTTCCGAAGAAAAAATGCTTCATACACAAAAACCTCCATAATTTGAAAATATTGCGGTCCAAAATTTTTTTTCGAGATAAGGATGTTTTCAAGTTATAGAGGTTCATTTATAATGTAAATCAATTAAGGCGGGTCTTGAGAATCTGTTCAAATTATAGAAGTTTTCGAGTTATAGAGGATTCAAGTTACGAAGGTTTATGTGTATTGAGTTTGGAAAATTTATTGAGAATTCTTCTGTCAGCACAAAAGTGAAGAAAATTTAGTAAATCCTACAAATATATCTTAAGGATCTAAATACCGAACCCCCACCGAACCCCCACCGAACCCCCACCGCATCGGCACTGAATGATGTGATATCGCATTGAATTGTATGATGTGTTTAGAACGACTTATTTTGATATATCACAGTTATTCAATGATTATCATGATTAAATTACTCGACAAAACATGTTTAGTATTTCTAAAATACTTAATGCGATTACATTCTAAAGCATTAGAGATAACTATAATTATGTGATAGACTTACGTGTTTTCTTCTGGTTAATGATCTATCTCTTGAACGTGATCGTTTCGTTTTAGTCTCATTATGATCCATACGATCGCTTCTTTCACGATAATAACGATATTTAGTGTCAGTTAAGTTTTGATTTTTTAGTTTACTTTGAATTTTATCGGTCTCTTTACTTTTAGTATTTCTCTGAGGGAATGTTTTCACGCGATTCGCCTCACCCTTTTCATGTTCCTTTTTATGTCCCTTTTCATGTTCCTTTTCGTGTCCCTTTCCGTGTTTTCGTTTTGATCGGTTCCCCATCGGCAAACTCTTTGAACGGTTTTTTGGGACTTTTAATTTGTTTATCTGATTCTGTTCAATTTGTTGTTGCAATTGTTGCTGTTGAAGTATTTTTAACTTATTCATTTGTCTTAACTGTTGCATTTGTTGGTATTGTTGCAGAAGAGTTTGCTGCTGCTGCTGTTGTTGAGGATATTGTTGCGGAAGAGTTTGCTGCTGTTGTTGAGGATGTTGCTGCTGAGGGTGTTGTTGTTGTTGCTGCTGCTTAAAAGATTGATACTGCTGATGCAAAAGCGCAGGATTTTGATTGGCATATCCATAGGAAGAGATGTATCTTCGTGAAGATTCTCTGACAGGAGGTGACGGTGGTACCATTGATGATAACTGTGGTGATGGCGATGGTGAGAATCGTGCCAATTGTGAAGGTGGTGGCGGCGGTGGCGGCGGTGGTGGAGGGGTGCATTGGATGTATTGTTTAGGTGAAACCGGTCTGTACATAGCCATTTGCAATGGAAAAGTATTATAACTCGGAAGTGACAATGGTGTTGGTGGTGTGTCCCGAACTCCTAAGACCCATCGTGCGACGTCAATATCATGAGGCACGTAACTTATGCTAATCTCATCAGTCGATGCCGATAAATCACGTGAATACTTTTTCCTCTGATCTTTTTTATGATCCTTACGTTTGCGTGACTTTGGGTCGTCCCGTATTTGTGGGGACAGTTTACGGCGTACAAATTTTAGCATAGAAAAATGAAAAGCATTTAAAAGAGAGTTAAATTATATGGTAATTTTAGTGATCCAATTTTGAGCACGCGAATCTAAGATTAATGGGATTTGAAACTTTTGGGCACTCTAATGGATTACACTGATCCTATCATAAACTTTAACTTTATAATACCATTGGCATTCATTGGCATTTATGGATATAAGAGGATTGTGTTTTACTGTTTTACTATTTTCTTCATCTAAATTCAGCCGCAGCTGTGATCCTTTAACATCAATGAAAGGGGCGTAAAACTGATCCGAACATCAAAAGTGCATCAGTGGTATGCCGCTCCACGTACAGATATGCATTTCCCGTTCATTATACAATTGTATAGTTTCGAGATTTAACAAAATATAATATCATACATTACATTATCCTATTAATTCGATAAATAAAAAATTCATGACCGTATTTATAGCATTCTTTTCTATTAAATCACATTATAGGGTTTAAAATGTTTGGAGTTAATATAAACTTTAATAAAGTCTGACGCTCTCATATCAATGGAAAAGAGCTTAAGTATTTGCTTATTTATACATTCCCAAATCAATACAATATAAACATTTCTTTAAAAATGTTAATTAAATTAATTAACATTTAATCAATTAAATTAATTAACTTGTAATTTTCAGCAATAAACATGTAACGATATGATAAAAGTTATTATTTTTAAATCCATTTTATGGAAATTTATTTATTCACGCGATATATTTGATAATCAACATACAAAGACTATAAAATAGTGTGAAACTATTAAATTTACATAAATACATAAAAAAATAAAAAAATAATTAAAAAAAAATAATAAAAAAATAAAAAAAAAATAAAAAAATAAAAAAAATAGTGATTTTATTTGCCAATAAAAAGTATTCCGACGCCGGGAATCGAACCCGGGCCTGCTGGGTGAGAGCCAGCTATCCTGACCACTAGACCACGTCGGATGGGATACTAGCATATGTCTATGAGTTCACCATAATCATTGCAATCGTATAGTACTCAATTACTAGAACTGTATTTTTTAAATAAATATTTTAAAATCATTAAATATATAATAATTATAATTTTAATATTCAATAAACATATATGACAATAACAGTTTTGACGTATAAACACATAATGCTAAATAATTAATGAATTTCATTTTTATAATTCAGGTTTTAGTATACACTCAAACCTCACCTTTTTTGACACAATTGTCCTGTAAAAGTTGACAAAAGTAATGAATAAGCAAAAGAAATGAGTATTAAAATATGCTATTATAGTGGTTAATGACTTTAGAAATGCGTCAAAAGTAGTGAATATGCAAAAGATACGGGTGCAAAAGAGGTCAGGTTTATGTGTATATGAATATATATGAATACGAATAGAATTATAAACCATTCTAAAATCGACATTCTTTAACGTAAGTAATCCCTATAACGTAAGTAATCCCTATAACGTAAACTAATCTATCGACTGAATTGTTTAAAACTTTACTTTACTATTACCCTCTGTGATGTAAAAAACCTCTCTATTGTAAACATAAGTTTCCATAAAATCTCTAAAATAAATAGGTTTGAGTGTACCTAATAATTTGTGTTATTCTATTAATAGATGGCGCTGTTTATATATGAGTAATACACATGTGATTTGCTTTTGTTTTGATTTCTAAAATTAAACGTAAATTTATTGTAATATTTAGTTAAATCACAATACAATGGATCTCTTCGGGAGTGATGATGATGATGATGATTCTGTCAAAATTAAAACACCGAAAGAAAAAGAATCGTCTGATGAAAAAGAATCGGCGGATGATGATTCTTATGACGGAAAAGGATCGGAAAGTGATGAGAAAATGGAGAATAATGATGATGATGGACAATCGAATGATGAAAAAGCGAAAGAATCATCATCATCATCACCGTCTTCAGAAAGTGGAGGTGATGATGATGATGATTCCGATAGACAAATGATTCAAAAGGAATCTGATGATGAAGTGAAACGGGAAAGAGTCGGGTCTGATGATGAGGATGGTGATGCGGATGTTGAAGATCATGATGCGGACGCTGAAGATCATGATGCGAATGTTGAGGATCACGATGTTGATGCTGAAGATGCGGAACATGACGCTGAAGATCATGATGGAGATGCTGATGATGCGAAAAAAATGCACGATTCAGATCTTGAGTTAAGTGATGACTCACAAAATGAGCGCGATGATGAACCGAAACATGACGGTGATGCTGAAGAGAGCGGAATGCAGCATCAACAGTCGTTTATTGAAGACGAAGAACCGGCAGAAGAACCGATTCCCGAAACACGTTTCGATGTCGAAATTCCGCGGATTGTCGCAGATTTGGGAAAAGAAATGCATTTCGTTAAACTTCCGAATTTCCTGAGTGTAGAGACACATCCATTCGACCCCCAATGGTACGAGGATGAGATTGATGAGGATGAAATGCTCGATGAGGAGGGACGGTCCCGACTCAAACTCAAAGTCGAGAACACCATTCGCTGGAGAAACACCATCGATAAAGACACTAAACAACTCAAAAGGGAAAGTAATACCCGATTCGTACGATGGTCCGACGGAACCATTTCACTACATTTGGGTGATGAGATATTTGATGTCCATAAACTTCCGATGATGGCCCACGACAATAATCACCTCTTCATACGGCAGGGCACGGGTCTCTTGGGACAGGCCGTGTTCAAAACAAAACTTTCCTTTAGACCATACTCAACTGAAAGTTTCACACATCGTAAATTAACACTATCATTAGCTGATCGGAGCCAAAAAACTCAAAAGATTCGCGTATTACCAAATGTTGGAAAAGATCCCGAAGCACATCGATCAGAGATGATTAAGAAAGAAGAGGACCGTCTGAAGGCGTCGATACGGAGAGAGAACAAACAGAGGAGAGTACGTGAGAGGGGAATTATTAGAGGTCCCACCGCTTCGTATTTGGAACCCGATGGGGATGACGATGAAGAAGAGGATGGCATTTCTATTGCCAAAATCAAGAAACAGTATAAATCAGGAGCCGCTTTTAATAGATATACGGAAAGTGATTCCGAAAAAGAGGAAAAACCAACTCAAGAACAGGACGATGACAGTGATATTGTATGTCAAACAAAAGTTTCCACTGTATCTGTTGTAATTGTTTATTTTGATTTGATTATAGGAAACGTTCGATAAGAGAAAATCCGAAACGAAAAATCGACAAATCGTGGAGAGTGATGATGAGTAAATTAAGTGTACGATTCACCGATTATTCATTTTTGTATATTTATGACTTTGAAAATCATGTAATTATTATAAAAACTGTTTTATCGAAGATCATTCATTTTTTTATTATTGTCATGTCATAAGTGAAAATATTTATCATCAAATATTAAGCAATAATTATTGCTATAGAATTGTATTAAAATTGAATTATAATGATACTCTTATAAACATATTTAGTAATTACTGATGAATAAAACCCAAAATCAATATTAATTGTGATTGACTCACTAAACGTAAATTAACTAAAATTAACTGAAATAATATCAAATATTTATAGGCACATCACTTGTCAATTGTCACAGATAAAGCAAACAAAATCATTATACCGGTTATATGTTCACTTTAAAATGATAGGGTAATTGTTAATTAAAAAGTATTTAATAATAATCAGAGATAAAATTTGTAATTTGTTTAGCGATTAATGCATATCACGAGATCTCATCACGAATTGATCATCATCATTGTGAACCATAAAAGGATCTTTTATATAATTAGAAAACGATGAAATGAGTAATGATTGAGAATGGCAATGAAATGGATGAACGCGCAGAGCAATCGACACGTTTCTATATATCTAAAGATTCGTAATTTGAAATTATAAAACTAAATTACGGAGAAAATAAGAAAAATGAGTTGATTAATAGGAAATGTGTTTATGGTCGTGACTATACTCGTCAATTTACCTAATTTTTAACATCGACTACAGGTATTTGGACATTGACAGGCAATGCGAACTCATAACCACCTTTGGAGGACATTTGATGCTCGAGGGCACGAACCTATGGGTTCAGAGAGAAATCAGTGTAATAAAAGTTTTATAAAAGTTATTATGTAAGTAAAAAGTTTAAGGAGAGGAAAACACTTATAATAATAATAATAATAATAATTCATTGCTTAACATATTCGCCTGTAGATATGAATATAAATTGCGTATGCTCTTAACATGCTTATGCTATGCTTACCCCAATGGTTATTAACTAAAATATTAGGTTCAAAAACGAGAATTTTTACTTTAAAATATAATGATTATTGCATATTTCAATGCAAATCTTCTCGGAAGTGAATCCCGTAGCATTACATTACATTACATTACCCTATAACTATCGCAACATAATACCGTAACCATAAAAACGAAAATAAAAAACTCGAAACCCTTTGATGCGGGGAATTGTCTAGAGTAATGAGTTTTTGATGGGTTTTCAATGCCGTATGACGCGGTGCATAATACTTACGTGAGTGTTCATTTCACCAGATCCAACATGAGCGGTGTGTCTAAAATTGGTGGGACTGCCGATCATTGAGCGGTCGATTCTTCTTCTTTTCTGCACCGGAATATACGAGAATACATGAGTACACATGAGTATATATGAGGATACATCAGTATATATACATCAGTATATACCCGGAAGATAATTAACGTATCAGTATCAGTGTAGCACTAAACTTACCGTTCTTTGGGGCTGTTCGTTGACGCAACACGTAAAGCACTGCACCCATAGTTCACTCATTGTTTTCCTATTGTTATTGTTGATTCTATTAGTATGATGTACGTTAAGTTCAAAGTAATTAAATATCGTCCTTTTATCTTATATATGCTGAAATGACTATTTCTTGTGGTGTCGTGCAGTTACATGTGAATCAAATCAATTAACTTATTCAGTATGAACGCCTGTGAATACAAAAAGGAATGGCATATTAATTAAATGCTATTCTTGGCGTGAATCAACATTCGCACCGCTCATTTAAATAAATATAATAAATAAAAATAAATGTAAAATATTTAGTCTCATTACGTGACACTCAAGACACTCAAGAGGCTAATTAACTCGGACCATAGACTCGAGTAATTTGATTCTCTGTGATTACATCGAATCACTCTGTATAATTCCATATCTTATATCAAATATGAAAGCATTGAACTCTGTTATGTTAAATAAAGATAAATATGAACCAATTACTGAGTCATTTAAGACTATTATGCTCATTATGCATGAAAATTGGATGATGCGAGAGACTCGCTTTTTGTGCAACGAATGCGAACGTAGAGATACAAAAGGAGGTTAATAATAGAATAGGAAAGCGTTTTGCTATTAAAGTTCTCATTCGGTAATTGTGACAAGAGTTGGGCCCGCGTCGAGTATCACTGTTCTTTATGGGCCCGCGTCGAGTATCGCTGTTCTTTATGGGTCCGGATGTATATAACAAGAGTTTGGCCCGCATCGAGTATCGCTGTTCTTTATGAGTCCGGAGTGATGTTTTGGTCTATTAACCTTCCCAATGACCACGGATGCATCTGTCGGGTCTATTCTTTGGGTGTACCTTAAGGCAGCGTTAGTGCTTTAACACGAATATGGGTCAAGTGTGGCAAAATAATGTTGGCGTACCTCAAATGGCGTACCTCAAAATGGCATATAATAAAGAGGTGTAAATCAGGAACTTTGTAAAATGATAATTTAGAGTGAAGAGAAAAAAGGCAAACGAAATGTGCCCAAATTATATAACCTCCCGCAATGTGCTGACCCTAATACTCCATCCGAGCTATACACTCACAGCAATAAATTACTACACTACATTAACATTACTTTTTTAAAAACGCTAAAAATACCGATACACGAGTTATTTGACTAATAAAATATTACTTAAGGAACCATCATCATCATCATTATTATCATTATCATCATCCACCATTTAAATATATTTAAATATCACCGCAATATATGGTAAAAGGGTCAAAATGGGGTCCCATCGGTTCCATCCCTAACAATATATTAGAATATCTTAATGTTCACATTGATTCAGGTTTCGCACACAAAAAAGTGACAAAAAAGAGAGGCTCAATATAAATGACACTCGTGACTCGTGACACTCGAGGCCATAAGTGAAAACCTCTTTACATGTGCCAAAATTATGGCATTTATTTTAATTAAATGTCAGCGTTATTATTATTAACTTACGTATGAATATTGAAAAACTAAAGCATGTTATGGATATGATTATTAAACTTCCCTTAAAGCGGTGTTTCCATTTTATTCAGTTTTTGCGGGCATTAAATGAACAAAAATAAGCAAATTATTGAATTATGCACTCTGATAAAGTAATGTAAAGTAAAATAAAGTAATGTAATGTAATGTAATGTAACGTATGATGCCAGAGACTGATTACTTTTCAATGGTAATACTTCTTTTAGCAGAGAGAGGAGAGACTCTGAGTTAATAATAGCATTTCGCCACTAAAACTGATTTTCCTGATATTATATGATGAATTTATGGGCGAAAAATTAGGTTTTTGGGCGTATCACTAAATTGGCTAAAAGAATGTTCATCATCAGTGGCAAATCACTGTCAGTGGCAAATAATTGAATTTTTTACGAATTTATAAATAAAATCATTAATCATTTTCAATTTTCAAAAACATTTTCTCATTCTTTTGTAAACACATTTTTTTAAGTTTTATTTATAATAAAATCTCACGTTTATCATTAATCCCCATTTTTATTACAGAAAAAAATATTGCATTAAAATGCATAAAATTCATGATCTAAAAAAACAGACCATAAATGCAGTGCTATCGTAGTACAGTGTTATACTGTACAATTAGTGTAAAAGTGTCACATCGGAAAATGTACATTAATTTTACTCTTATCAAATGATAAACATACGCAAATGGGGATATAACTTTAGAGGCGTAAATATTACTCTATATGAGGACATTAACACTCAATACATTTACTATTGTATTTCATTACATCATTATGAACCGATAAATATTATCATATACAATCATATTAATGATTCATATAAATAAACTATAATATTGTAAATGAATAATTCTATTGTAATTAAACACTCGAATTGCACTTACGTAATGAGTAATGATGAGATTGTGACTCAAAACAGATAAATATTATCCTTAACATATGAATCACAGTGATACGTCCCCTCTAATGTGTCACTTTAGTTTATATAATACTTGCGGAATACTCAATCATTAATGTTAATTATATAATCGATACGATTAACTTAATTATAAATTATTGTGAAATCAGTAAAAATGAGAGAAATTATTTGAGATGAGACTAAACAAAACACTAAATTATAATGTGCAAAACGAGAGCATCGGTAATGCATACGCTTTTGATATTTACTATTTGAATGTAGCATTATATACTGTATTATGCTATTCACGTTGAGTCATACTCACAGAGCAGTCAAATACATTCAAAAACATATAACGTGACACTTTTTATTCTTCATTTATGTCCCCTTTTCACATGTTACGCAATATTAACAATGGGATTATTATATTCCCCCTCTTTAAGTGAGTACATATGTAAGGGAAGTGATGTTTTGACGGGAACTTACAGATAATAGTAATAAAATATTTTTGGTTTTACTTTAAATGTTCAATTTCAATATTAATTTTTTGTGTGATTATTTTATAAATTTATAGGGAATAATTTTCTGAAATATATTAATGAAGAGATATATAATTAATATATTACATTATTTAATAAAAAATTATATGATATTTAATATAAAAATATATTTCTAAAATGTAAAAACTTTGAATATCTAAAACCCGATACAATTCTATTGCACAGGAATGGGAAAAGGCAAATCTCTGCACGTTGCACCGTCCATTTTCCCATAGACTCTGCAACAGCATACATAAGGTTAGTAAATTAAATGAAAATATTAACATAATAATGAATAAATAAATAATAATAATAATAAATTTCAGTGGAATTGAATCAGCATCTTCGTGATGTCCTCAAAGATCAGTAAAGACACGCTTTACGAATGCGTTAATGCGGTACTCGAAGCATCGAAAGGCGAAAATGACGGGAAAAAACGTAAATTTCTCGAAACCGTTGAATTGCAAATCGCATTGAAGAATTACGATCCTCAAAAAGACAAACGATTCTCCGGAACTGTTAAATTGAAGCACATTCCGCGGCCAAAATTCCGAGTGTGTGTGTTGGGGGATCAGCAGCACTGCGATGAAGCGGCGGCCAACAAATTGCCGTTCATGGATGTCGAGGGACTCAAGAAGTTGAATAAGAATAAGAAATTAGTCAAGAAATTGGCGAAGGGTTATGATGCTTTTCTTGCGTCCGAAGCTCTCATCAAACAAATACCACGTTTGTTAGGCCCGGGTTTGAATAAAGCTGGGAAATTCCCATCTCTATTGACCCACAACGAGAATATGATGACCAAAGTTGATGAGGTTAAAGCCACCATTAAGTTGCAGATGAAGAAAGTCCTGTGTTTGGCCGTTGCAACCGGACATGTCGATATGAGTAGTGATGAATTGGCACAGAACATCAATTTGACCATCAACTTTCTCGTGTCGCTTCTCAAAAAGAATTGGCAAAACATTAAGTCTCTGCATATTAAGTCTTCGATGGGACCGCCGCAACGACTTTATTAATCATTATGTTGTATTGTGATTTGATTATCATAATAAAGGGAATTTAATATTAATATTGATTTATGTTTTTAATGATATTCTAAAATTGATGTGCATTTTGAAATGATAGGTTTGTATGTCAATTTAAATTCATTATGATAATACTCTTATTATTGACTATAATTTTTTAATATTAGTAATGTATTGATTAATTGCGATTAATCAATTAAATGGATCCTTTGGAATTCCTATGACATGAAAATCTCTCCTTTATAATGGGTTTTTAAATAAAATACAATTCATATTAATCATAAACAAATTATTTACAAACAAATACAATATGATAATACACAATTATTATATAATATCATATCATATCATCATCTAACAGAACTCTTCCGAATTTTCCATTACGAAACGCTTTTACAAATGTTATTGCAGTGTGATTTAAATTCGGTCGTAGTGATGTCTTATCTTTAAGTTGAGAAAAAATTAAAAGCATTAAAAGTTTAAATAAATTAAAATTTAATGGTCGTACATACCGTTATGTGTTCCCATTTCTCTTACGGTGTTCATATGATTAAAGTAAACGGCTCCTTTTGTCAAAACTTCAGTAATATCATCAGACGCATGATCCAAACCTAAAAACTGTACATAACTAAAATTGTCATGTCTGTTGAGCCAATATAATAGATAATCTGCGATTATCTCTGCTCCAATCACTTCATCTGAAACTGTCGCTATAAATAGAAAATGACCAAAAAAAGAAAATGACCATAAAATGTGGAAAACTGAAATGAAAGTTAATACCGCACAAAGCGCATCTCATGATTGTCTCTAAACCATTTTTGCTATTCCAATTGAACTTTGGTTCTAATATACCGGGAGTATCATAGAGATAAACCGGAGGATTTTTACTGATTTTGATCCTTTCCATGACACTTCGAGTCACTCCCGCGCTTTTCCCGACACGTGCTACACTCGACATGTGTATATTTAAATTTCTCATTCGATTTATTAATGACGATTTTCCGACATTCGGAATACCGATCACCAATAAATTAAAGTCATCGCAATCGGCACGGTTAAAGCGATCGGAACTTTTTGATAATTCAATAACCGCGGGAAGAATCTAATAATTATCGTTTAATTAATTTAAAAAATTGTTTAAATTGTTTATCATTCACATCTGCAATTCCATATCCCAAATGACAATCGGTATAAATAACTTTATTAACACCGTCATTCATTAGTCGTGATACGATTGTCCGCCGTTCTCTGAGATCACATAAATCCATTTTATTTAATAAAAGAATATGCGGTTTTATAGCGGTTATCATTTGTCGAAAATCTCTGTTACGACCGCTGAAAGGGATGTGTTTAAATAATATAAATGTTAAAGAAAATTAAAGTATTATTAAATTTAAATATAAATATATATAAATATATAAATAAATAAATAAATAATATATAAATAAATATATAAATATATAAATATAGTAAAATGCTTAAGAAAAGGATATCCTCGAATCGTGCAGTTCTATTATACAATCGACATTTTTCAGTTTCTTTTGCATTTCTTTCATCCCTAAATCATAACCATTACTGTGATTGATCCGACCTTTGCCTATACTGACCTTTGGTCATATGTCCGGGAAACCATTTCGTGAGTTTATACGGAATTTGAAATTTACTTCTAAATGCAGACATTCGTGTGTTTCATTAATAAACGTTTCAATTCTTAAATAATTTTATTTGAAATGTCAAAAAATGGTAAAATGAGTTTATATTATACGGTAATAAAATCGGACGAAAAATGTTTTAAAAGAATAAGTAAAGTAAAGTAATGTTAAAGTAATGTTAAAGTAATGGTAAAGTAATGGTAAAGTAATGGTAAAGCAATAAATGTAAATAATAAGTCACATGTATAGTAACACGTGAATACCACACGTGGTGTTCAGTGAGACGCTAGTGACGCACCACGGAATAGGAATTGTGTCGCTGGACTGAGATATCCGTAACCATTGCCCTGTCCTAAGTCCTGATAATTCTGCATTGAGTTATGACCAAACGATGAATTTGTGTACGGAGAGTTATGGGGACTCATAAAGCCAATAGCATTGTGATAGTCATATGAAGCAAATGGTGGACTCATGGGGTTAAAGACATACCCAAACGCGGGGGATAATGCGGAGCTTTGAGATGATTGGAGTAATCCATTCGATCCGTTCGCATAATACGGACGGTCACTCGATGATCGATTCTGATTGTTGCGTCTTTTATTGGCGCGACTGGAATTGGGGGGCTTAGCCCAAGTCACCTCCAAAGGGTGACCATCGTTTGTTATGTGAGAAAAGTTCATACCTATTATTATAGAAATTTATTATATATATATAAACCTCTCTAACGTAAACTTTTTGTAAAGCAATTAATTTTCTTAACACGAGCTTTTTGATTTGAATTGTATATCTTTTGCTATTTCAATCTGAATAAAGCAAAAATCTCTCTATTGTAAACATATAACAATTTTCCTATCTCAATATGTTTACTATAAAGAGGTTTAAGTGTATATTTAATAAATTGTGTAATTTTACGTGATATGACTTGAAGTGCCCGTTCCGCATCTTCGCGATTCGCATAATGAATAAATGCGAAATCTCTCATTTTCTTGACTTTTTCTATCTTTAAGTTCATCGGTCCCAATGAAAAGATTTCCAAAATCTGATCTTCGCGCGTATTTAGGTTCAAATTACGTGCATACAGCACAGTCACCTGAAATTGGATAAAATTATCATAAAAATCGTATCATAAAAAACAAATAATTTAGTAAATTTTGATTAAAATATATCGAATATTTGAATCGAATCGAATACAGTGTGTCAATTATAACTCCCCAAAAAGCTCCGGATCAAAATTTCGCAGCATTTCTCAAGAAATACTGTCACTTGTATTTGGAAAAATAAAGCGAAGAATTGAATTGTGTATAGAAATGAAAGGAGAACATTTTGAACATGTTTTACATTAAATAATGATTTACGCATAATTATTTAAAACTCGTGTTGGGACCACAGAGACATTAAATAAAATTTTGATCCGGAGCTTTTTGAGGAGTTATAATTGACACACTATATAATGATATCCGTTAAAATTATAATAAAAGTCTCCAAAATTAAAATCTCTTTAATCTGCGGTCGAATTTAATCGAATGTATCGAATGTATTGAGTGAAGAAATCCTTAAATCATACTGATACTGAATTTACTGAACACATTATACCAGATTAATCAATCATTATGTTTATTATCCTCAAAAATCTTATAAAAACAAATATTTTTGAAAAAGTATTATCATGATTCAAGAGTTAAGTGATATCCTAATCTAACCTTAGACATGATATTTTCATCGACTTCCGGTTCAGGGTCAGCCCAATCAACTGCAATGTCATGACCCCACAACTGAATCTTTCCTATAAAAAAGTAGATTAATAAATAATACAACAATGAGTACAGTAAAGTACAACAATACCCGGCAATAGTTTGCGTCGCGCCATTGCAGCTGAACGGTGATTACCGTACTCGACAAATGCAAACCCCCGATTCCGTGATTTATCATTGACACTCGAGTATACGATGGCGTTAATGACTCCATCGGTGATTTTCCTCATTTCCTCGATAATGTCATCTTTGGTCTTATTCTTGGGAATTCCCCCGACGAATAAACGACAATTGTCCAGTGATTTGACGACGCCGATGAACTTTCGTGGGCGTATCTCGTAATTGTTAAGCTCTTGAATGGCCCTTTGAGCGTCACTGTAATTCGTGTACATAATAAAGGCATATCCCCGATTCGATCCGCTAAAGTCCATCATCAGCCGCAATTCGTAAATCTTTCCGCAGCGTTCAAACACCGGCACTAATTCGTCCTCATAACAGTCACGTGGTATTTTCCCGATAAAAACTTCACACCCCTTCGATGGCGATGGACCGATCCATTCCGGCGGAGGTCCGAACTTTCGTTGACCATTCTCTTGTACCACGTTATAACCGGTACGGTCCATCAATGATAAGAGTGCCGCTTCTTTATTGGCCAATGATGGGGGATTCAATTGATTCGATCGGTGATTGTTATGTGCTGATGAATTATAATGATTATGATGAGGCATTTCTGTTGAGTTTTATGTTGAGAAAACCTTTAAATTCAATTCGATTCAACGTAATTCGATGATGCAATTAAATTAAGTGTTTTATGGTAAATATAATGATGAAATAAAATTTCTCGAAATTAAATGAAATTTTACGGTAAATATTAATAAATTACAATGAAATATGTCGATATTCAATAGTGGTGTGTCACTGTGTGTTGAGACAATGCAATGGATAAAACAATTGTAAGATTTTAGATAATTTAACAGTACGTATAACAGTACATCAGTGGGGGTTTTGCATAACTTTTACAGTACATCAGTGTATATATATAACAGCATATAACAGTACTATTCATTTGATACTCAACTTTTGCGTATCTCTATATTATCATTATGCATATCGTGTCGATACATATATTTTTGATCGAAACAGTTTAAGATAATTTAAAAATAAATATTTTGAGACCGAAAAATAAATACATGACCATTACAATGACAAAACTATAGACAAACGCTATATTATAATTGAAATATTTAATACTTATACCATAATATCAACATTTGTATATATAAATATAAATATACAAATAAATTATTGATTTATTTGCATGATTATTGCAGACGAAAGTAAAAATGTTTC